>CATOUR010000805.1:0-28640 GCA_951848785.1 Callosobruchus maculatus | reverse complement strand
TTTTTTCCAGGGCCAGGACAGAAGGAAACTTTTTGCGTAACGCGGTGATATCTTCATCGCCGCTCAGAAGCGGAAGCACCGATTCGTTTTGCGTCAGCACCGCGCCGATCGCCGAATAGCGTGCCGTAAACTCGCGATCGCGCTCCCAGTACTGGCGACGTATCTGTTCCGCATACAGCAGCACACCGCTTATCAGGCAGACCGCCACCCATGCAGCGATGCTGCGCTTTATCATCTTTTTTAAGCTCATAGCGTTAACGGGCGCAGTCATTCAGGCTGTCGACATTACCAGTTAACGCTGATGAGAACAAAAAAACGCGGACGTTATCAGATCTCCGGCGTTCTGCTAAAACCGGTCAGCATGAGGATCGGGCCCTGTGGGGAGGATGCTGCGTCAAACTGATAGTGGTTTCCCTGACGATCGCCGCCGATGTACCATGAGATCTCGGTTTCGCCTTCTGCCAGCGCCTTGCGCACCGCTTTATCGACATCCACCATCCGGTATTCCCGGGAGTGGTTCAGGTAAAGTATCGCATCCGAACGGTAGTTACAGGACGGTCGCGAATGCCAGCTCACGCTGGCCGGATCCCAGTCGTTGCTCGCCGGATAGAAGAAGATTTGGTCAGCGCCGTTAGTTTCCACTTTCCCGCCGTAGATACGCACGCGGTATTTAAACTGCGAGGGATCCTGCCCGGCAGGCAGCGGCGGAATGCGGAACTTCACCAGCGACAGCGTTTCGCTGTTGTGCGTGCGACCGCCGTTCTTCCAGTTATCCTGCACCAGCAGAACCTGCGGATCCGGCTGGGAAAGCGCTGGCTCCAGGCTGCTGAGCCAGACGTTGGCCTTCGGTTTCGAATAACCATACGGAACGGTGGTGCCGCAATCCATTCCGCGGTTCATGCACAGGTCGGTCATAAAGCGCGCGGCATCTTCCGTCCAGCCGTTCATAAAGTCAGCATGAGCGGTATACAGGCTTCCCCACCGCTCTTCGCGCTCGTCTCCGTGCATGATTGGATCGAGGGAGAGCTGCACTTTGCTGGTATCCAGAGAGTCGATCGTCGGTAGCACGTACGCAACGTTCATGTTAACGGTCGGGATTTTCACCGGGAACGCGGACGGGCACTGCCCTCTGGTATCGTAGGTGGCGTTGGCCAGGCCGTGGGCGGGCTTCAGGTTTACCCCGTCCCAGCAGTTCGGGAACTGAATGCCGATATTAAACTGCACGGCATCTTTCGCCTTGCGCAGGCCGCAAACCTCACCCGTTTTGGTGGTGTAGCCCCTGCCGTTGGCGCACAGGAAGGTGATATGTGGGTTCGGCGCGGTACCATGATGGTCGCCTGCCAGCAGCGACAGCCCCGCCGGGAAAGGGTGCAGCGGCCAGGCGTCAACGTTCGATGCCTGATAATAGGTTTTTTGATAGGCGGGTTTAACCACCGTTCCGTCAGGCAGCTTCAGCGAAGGGGCCCAGTAGGCCGAGCCGTCTGCTTTGTTATCGCAGGTGGTCTTTTCATGCGCCCGCAGCGATTCACGGCTGGCGTAAGCATCCGCCTGCTCGTTGCCAAAGAAATCGTGCAGCATGGCCTCGTTGGGCATGCCGTACATCATAATGGCATCGTCGCCGAGGGTGTGGGAGTAAGCGCAGACAACGTGCGCCTGTGGCCCGGCGTGTGCCGCCTGCATGGCAATCAGTAAAGCGGTGGCAGAAAGTGCCGGGGTTAATACTGTCCGTTTCATTATTATCTCCATCGTTGAGAGGAGATAGTGGTAGCAAAACGGCTGCGGTTTACCGAGGATTTACCCGCGTATTTTTCCGCTCATCCCTGCTTTACACGCATCACGCACAGCTCATTCCAGTACGTTTCGCGCGTCCGGCGCAGTTCAGCGTGACGTTTTATCATTGAACCACTCCGGGTCAATGTTGGCTACGTCCACGCCGTACAGGCTGGCGACGGGCAATACTGACTCAAGAACACGTTGCGCGCTGTTCTCCGCACTCGCTGGTCGGGCCGCAAAAAAACCGCCGTAACGTGCTTATCCACTTTTTCATCGTCATTACCCTTCTCGCTTAACCGGAACTCAGTTAAGCACGCGTTAGCCATGAAGGGGAAATAACAATAATGGCTGTTGATATGCGGGATCTGAGTAACTCACGACGCGCTGACGTCATGGCCGGAAAGCGCTTTTACCACCGTTTCCATCGCTTTGGTTGTCAGCTCGCTGCGCTTAACGCGCTGGTTCGCCAGCGCGGTACGCAATACGCCCGCAATGACAATATGCTTCGGCTCCTGGCTTAAATCACGCATTTCGAGAACGACCTTGCCTACCACCCGGCACATCTCCTGATACAGCGCTTCGTCTTTGGTCACATTGCCCATTGTCATCACTCCGTTGCCCTAAAGCGTCAGCTTAAATGATTCATCGGCTGGATACAAAAAAGAAGCCCGGCGTATTTCCCGCCGGGCTTCATCTTAAAAATCAGAAGATTAGTTATTTACCGGGATCACCGCGCCTTTGTATTTGGTGCGGATCCAGTCCTGGATCTCTTTGGAGTGCAGCACGTTCACCAGCGCGACGATATCTTTCTTCTTCTCGTCTCCGCGATGGACGGTAATGATGTTGGCGTACGGGTTGTTTTCACCGCTTTCAACCGCAATCGGGTCGTGTACCGGATCCAGGCCTGCATCGATGGCGTAGTTGGCGTTGATCACCACCGCCGCACCTTCGTCGTTGTTGTACATCTGCGGCAGCAGGGAGGCTTCAACGTTAGGGGTAAACTGCAGCTTTTTCGGGTTCTCAACGATATCGCTGATCCGCGCGGTCACTTTATCAATGCCTGGCTTGAGCTTGATCACGCCCTCTTTTTCGAAGATAGACAGAATACGGCCTTCCTCGGAAACCGCGTCACGCATGATGATTTTGCCGCCCTCCGGCAGATCCTTCAGCGATTTGTATTTTTTGGAATAAATGCCGATTGGCTCGATGTGGATCGCGCCCGCACTCACGAAATCATACTCCTTATCGCCCGCGTGATCTTTCAGCACGCTGTTCAGATAAGGAACGTGCTGGAAGTAGTTAGCGTCGATGTCGCGCCCGGCCAGCGCGGTGTTAGGCAGAATGTAGTCCTGAAACGGTTTAATCTCCAGATCGATACCCTGCTTCGCCAGAATCGGCTTTGCCTGCTCCAGAATTTCGGCGTGCGGCGTGTTGGACGCGCCCACGGTCAGGGTGTCAGCCCAGGAGGCGAAGCTCAGGGCGCTCAGGGTGGCTGCGGCGATCAGCGTCAGCGTTTTTTTCATGATGATGGTTCCTGTGTGTATTTATTAGCGTTTATCTAACAGTGATGTGATGACATCGCCGCAGAACTGGATAATGAAAACGATGATTAAAATGGTCACCGTTGCCACCAGCGTGACGTCACCATGGTTGCGCTGGAATCCTTCCAGATAAGCCAGATTTCCCAAGCCGCCGGCACCAATTACCCCTGCCATTGCGCTGTAGCTCACCAGCGCAATCAGCGTCACCGTCATCCCTGACACCAGGGCGGGTGAGGATTCCGGCAATAAAAACCCGAAACACGAGCGTGCTCAGCCGTGCGCCCATCGAGCGCGTGGCTTCAATAACCCCTTTATCCACTTCACGCAGGGCAATCTCGACCAGGCGGGCGTAAAACGGCGCGGCACCAACAATCAGGGCGGGCAGCGCGGCGTTGGCGCCAAGAATGGTGCCCACGATGGTCTTGGTGAACGGGATCAGCAGGACGATGAGTATGATGAACGGGATAGAACGAAACACGTTCACCACTATCGAAATCACGCTGTAGACCGTGCGGTTGTGGAACAACCCGCCGCGGGCGGTTAAAAACAGCGCCAGACCAAGCGCGATCCCCAGAATAAAGGTCGCCACGCCCGAAAGCGCGGTCATGTAGAGCGTCTCCTGCGTTGCAGCCCACAGCTGATCCCACTTCAGGTGCGGAAAAAGATTTTCAGCCATGCTTAATTACCTCGCCTTCAATATCGCTTTGCTTCAGGTCGGCGAGGATATTGTTCAGTTGTTCATCGGATGCCGCCACGTGCACCCAGAGCTGCCCGAAAACGCCGTGGGCGGTTTGCGTCATTTTTCCGTGCAGGATGTTAAACGGCAGGCCGTAGCGCAGGGTCAGTTCACCCACGATCGGCCTGTGCGTGCTGTGTCCCGTAAAGGTCAGCCTGATGACCGTGCCTTCCAGCCCGGTTGCCAGCTCCGTATTAAAGGTTTCGTCTTCGGCGTACTGGCTTACCTGACGGACGAACTGACGGGTAATCGGCTGCTGCGGATGCGTAAATACGCTCAGCACGTCGCCCTCTTCCACCACCCTGCCGTTCTCCATCACCGCCACGCGATCGCAAATTTTGCGCACCACGTGCATCTCGTGGGTGATCAGCACGATGGTCAGGTTAAAACGGCGGTTAATGTCCAGAAGCAGATCGAGGATCTGATCGGTGGTCTGCGGATCCAGCGCGGAAGTCGCTTCGTCACACAGCAGCACGTCCGGATGGTTGGCCAGCGCGCGGGCTATCCCAACGCGCTGTTTTTGCCCGCCGCTCAGCTGCGACGGGTAGGCATTCTCGCGCCCCTTCAGGCCGACCAGCTCCACCAGCTCGGCGACGCGGGCCTGTATTTGCGCTTTTGGCACGCCGGCAATTTGCATTGAAAAGGCGATGTTTTCCCGCACCGTGCGCGACCAGAGCAGGTTAAAGTGCTGGAACACCATGCTGATTTTCAGGCGTGCCTGACGCAGCGCTTCCCCTTTTGCGGCGGAGATATCCTGTCCGTTGATGGTGACGCTTCCGGCGCTCGGCTTTTCCAGCCCGTTCAGCAGGCGGATCAGCGTGCTTTTTCCGGCCCCGCTGTAGCCGATAATTCCATAAATCTGTCCCTGCTCTATCGTCAGATTGACGTTATCAACGGCGGTGAGCGACGCCTTTCCGTTATCAAAAACCTTCGAAATATTGCTGAGTACGATCATTCTTATGGGTTATCCGATTCGCATATAGCGGTTTAGCAGTATGGATGTCCAAAAGATAGTAAACAGCCGTTATCAGCTTTTAAATGACCAAAAAGGAATTTCATATAACGTCAGGAAATAAGCAGCAGAGCGGCTGGCGGGAAACGCTTAGATGAATATCAGAAATGGTTATCTGCCAGACGCATAGCAGCCCGGCGGCATCCGATAAAATCGTCTATTTTTACAGCATTTTTTAGCGCATATAGCCATCCCCACATCCAGACAACTTTACGTCTCGCTGTCCTTGCGTCTGAAAACATGATGAATATTCCTTTCCGTTCTAAAACCTGGTGAAACGTTCTTTATTGAGCAAATTTCGGGTCCTATCATCCGGTCATGACCTCCTGACAGGAAATAACCATGACGATCTACCACTCCGTCACCGAAATGATTGGCCGCACGCCGGTTATGCAACTGCACAAGCTTGATACCGGCCCCTGCTCGCTGTTCCTCAAGCTGGAAAACCAGAACCCCGGCGGCTCGATCAAAGACCGCGTCGCGCTGTCGATGATTAACGAAGCCGAGCGTACGGGGCGGCTTCAGCCCGGTGGCACCATTATCGAAGCCACGGCGGGGAATACCGGGCTGGGGCTGGCACTGATTGCCGCGCAGAAAGGCTACGCGCTGATGCTGGTCGTGCCGGACAAAATGAGCCGCGAGAAGATTTTCCACCTGCGGGCGCTGGGCGCGCAGGTTGTGCTGACCCGCTCTGATGTGAACAAGGGCCATCCGGCCTATTACCAGGATTACGCCCGGCGCCTGGCGAACGAGGTGCCTGGCGCGTTTTATATTGACCAGTTCAATAACGAGGCCAACCCGCTGGCGCACCGCACCACTACCGCTCCTGAACTCTTTGCACAGCTTGACGGGCAAATCGACGCCATCGTCGTCGGCGTTGGATCCGGCGGTACGCTGGGCGGCCTGCTGGCGTGGTTCGCTAAACACTCGCCGCAGACGGAATTTGTGCTTGCGGATCCGGCCGGGTCGGTGCTGGCGGACCAGGTCGAGACCGGGCGCTATCACGATGCCGGGTCGTGGCTGGTTGAAGGGATTGGCGAGGACTTTATCCCCCCGCTGGCGCATATCGAAGGGGTGGAGCGCGCCTGGCGCATTACCGATCGCGAAGCGTTCGCCACCGCGCGTGAGCTACTGAAAACGGAGGGGATCCTGGCGGGCTCCTCCAGCGGCACGCTGCTGGCGGCGGCGCTGAAATACTGTCAGGCACAAACTACGCCGAAACGCGTGGTCACCTTCGCGTGCGACAGCGGCAATAAATATCTCTCAAAGATGTTCAACGACGACTGGATGCGCCAGCAGGGACTTATCTCGCGCCCCCGGGCAGGCGATCTCTCCGACTATATCGCCCTGCGGCATGATGAAGGCGCGACGGTAACCGCCGCGCCGGATGACACCCTTTCCACCGTGCTGGCCCGCATGCGCCTGTACGACATCTCGCAGCTGCCGGTGCTCGATAACGATAAGGTCATCGGCATCGTTGACGAATGGGACCTGCTCCGGCACATCGGCGGAGACGGGGAACGCTTCTCCCTCCCCGTGACGGCGGCCATGACCCGGCAGGTCGAGTCTCTGGATAAGCAGGCGCCGGAGAGCGCGCTGCACGCCATTTTTGACCGTGGCCTGGTCGCCATTATCTCTGACCAGGACCGCTTTCTGGGTCTGATTACGCGCAGCGATGTTCTCACCGCGTGGCGCAACCGTCTGCAAAAATAAAGGAACAAACGATGAAAAATCTGGCAACCCTCAGCGTACACAGCGGCAAGTATCGCGATCGGCACGGCGCCGTCATGCCGCCGATTTACGCCACCTCGACGTTTGCGCAACCGTCGCCGGGTGAGCACACCGGCTATGAATACTCGCGCAGCGGCAACCCGACCCGCCATGCGCTGGAAACCGCCATCGCCGAACTGGAAGGCGGCACGCGCGGATACGCGTTTGCCTCCGGCCTGGCGGCCATCTCCACCGTGCTGGAGCTGCTGGACAAAGACAGCCATATTGTCGCCATTGATGACGTGTATGGCGGTACGTATCGCCTGATTGAAAACGTCCGCAAGCGCAGCGCCGGGCTACAGGTGAGCTGGGTTAAGCCGGACGATCTGGCCGGTCTTGAGGCCGCCATTCGCCCGGACACCCGGATGATCTGGGTAGAAACGCCGACCAACCCGCTGCTGAAGCTGGCCGATCTGGCGGCCATCGCGGACGTCGCCCGGCGCCATAACGTCATCAGCGTGGCGGATAATACCTTCGCCTCCCCGGTCATTCATCGCCCCCTGGCATCGGGTTTTGACATCGTGGTGCACTCTGCCACCAAATATCTCAACGGCCATTCAGACGTGGTCGCCGGGCTGGCGGTGGTCGGGACGGATAAGGAGCTGGCGGAGCGCCTCGGCTATTTGCAAAACGCGGTTGGCGGTGTTCTGGATCCGTTCAGCAGCTTCCTGACCCTTCGGGGGATCCGCACCCTTTCCCTGCGTATGGAAAAGCACAGCGCCAACGCGCTGGCGATTGCGCAATGGCTGGAGCAGCATCCGCAGGTTGAAAGCGTGTTCTATCCCGGGCTGGCGTCACACCCGCAGCACGCGCTTGCCCGCCGCCAGATGGCGCTACCGGGCGGCATGATCTCGGTAGTAATAAAGGGAGATGCGCAACGCGCAACAGACGTGATCCGCAGCCTGAGGCTTTTTACCCTGGCAGAAAGCCTGGGTGGCGTGGAGAGCCTGGTGAGCCAGCCCTACAGCATGACCCACGCCTCCATTCCCCTCGCGCAACGGCTTGCGAACGGCATTGTGCCGCAGCTCATCCGCCTGTCGGTGGGAATTGAAGATGCAAACGATCTGATCGCGGACCTCCAGCAGGCGCTGGAAAAGTGAGCAAAAGACGGCGGGCGTACGGCCTGCCGTCATAAGATGACATTATGCCTTAACGCCTTGATAACAAACTTATGTGAATCTGCACAGATTGTTTTTGAAACACCGTTTCCATTTTCCTTTTTGCTCTGAATCAGCGTATAATGCGCGCCAAATCCCTGGTGAATGGTTTCAGCGCTTGGAATACAAAAAACAACGTACAACTTCTCCTCTCCTTCGTTGGGCTGGCACTCAGGCACACTTTCTTCTGCACGCTCATGTGATGTCACCTATTCTTAGTGCGTGTCATAGGCTCTTTCGCAACACAGGTTTGACTCCGCGGCGGTGCGCCCCCGGAGCGAGATTTCCATATCCTTCCCAACTTAAAGACTAAGACTGTCATGAAAAAGACGAAAATTGTTTGTACTATCGGCCCGAAAACCGAATCCGAAGAGATGCTGAGCAAAATGCTGGATGCCGGCATGAACGTGATGCGTCTGAACTTCTCCCACGGTGACTATGCTGAACACGGTCAGCGTATCCAGAACTTGCGCAACGTGATGAGCAAAACCGGTAAAAAAGCCGCGATCCTGCTCGACACCAAAGGTCCTGAAATCCGTACCATTAAGCTGGAAGGCGGTAACGACGTTTCGCTGAAAGCAGGCCAGACCTTCACCTTCACCACCGACAAGTCCGTGGTAGGTAATAACGAAATCGTTGCAGTAACCTATGAAGGCTTTACCAGCGATCTGTCTGTCGGCAACACCGTTCTGGTGGATGACGGTCTGATCGGCATGGAAGTCACCGCCATCGAAGGTAACAAGGTTATCTGTAGAGTGCTGAACAACGGCGACCTGGGCGAAAACAAAGGCGTTAACCTGCCGGGCGTTTCTATTGCGCTGCCGGCGCTGGCTGAAAAAGACAAGCAAGACCTGATCTTCGGTTGCGAACAGGGCGTTGACTTCGTTGCGGCGTCCTTTATCCGTAAGCGTTCTGACGTGGTTGAAATCCGCGAGCACCTGAAAGCGCACGGCGGCGAGAAGATCCAGATCATCTCCAAAATCGAAAACCAGGAAGGCCTGAACAACTTCGACGAAATCCTCGAAGCGTCTGACGGTATCATGGTTGCGCGTGGCGACCTGGGCGTTGAAATCCCGGTTGAAGAAGTGATCTTCGCGCAGAAGATGATGATCGAGAAGTGTGTTCGCGCGCGTAAGGTGGTTATCACCGCCACGCAGATGCTGGACTCCATGATCAAAAACCCACGCCCTACCCGCGCAGAAGCCGGCGACGTGGCTAACGCCATCCTCGACGGTACCGATGCGGTAATGCTTTCTGGCGAGTCTGCTAAAGGTAAATACCCTCTGGAAGCGGTCAGCATCATGGCGACCATCTGTGAGCGTACCGACCGCGTGATGAAGAGCCGCCTGGATTACAACAACGACAGCCGTAAACTGCGCATCACCGAAGCCGTGTGCCGTGGCGCGGTAGAAACCGCTGAGAAACTGGAAGCGCCACTGATTGTGGTTGCGACGCAGGGCGGTAAATCTGCTCGCGCGGTGCGTAAATACTTCCCGGACGCGACCATTCTGGCGCTGACCACCAACGAAACCACCGCGCGTCAGCTGGTGCTGAGCAAAGGCGTGATCCCACACCTGGTGAAAGAAATTGCCTCTACCGATGATTTCTATCGTCTGGGTAAAGAAGTGGCTCTGGAGCTGGTTGACCGCGGTCTGGCACAGAAAGGCGACGTTGTGGTAATGGTTTCTGGTGCTCTGGTTCCGTCCGGCACAACTAACACCGCATCTGTTCACGTGCTGTAATATTTCCCGAACAAATTATATTTTTGTTAAAAAGCGTCCTGCGGGACGCTTTTTTTATTCCCGCCTTTAACCAGAACTATTCAAAAAGCAAATCGGGTTTCTCTATTTAATCGCGAATTATCTAAGATGAATCCGATGAAAAATGCCTTTTTTAACATAGCTTTTTCGTCAAAACTGCCGATTTCGTTGCTTCTTTGAGCGAACGATCAAAAATAGGCGTAATCCCATCAAAAAAATATTCTCAACCCAAAAAAGTTTGTGTAATACTTGTAACGCTACATGGAGATTAACTCAATCTAGAGGGTATTAATAATGAATCGTACTAAACTGGTACTGGGCGCGGTAATCCTGGGTTCTACTCTGCTGGCAGGTTGCTCCAGCAACGCTAAAATCGATCAGCTGTCTTCTGACGTTCAGACTCTGAACGCTAAAGTTGACCAGCTGAGCAACGACGTGAACGCAATGCGTTCCGACGTTCAGGCTGCTAAAGACGACGCAGCTCGCGCTAACCAGCGTCTGGACAACCAGGCTACTAAATACCGTAAGTAATAGTACCTGTTAATAAAATGGCGCACATTGTGCGCCATTTTTTTTGTCTGCGTCAAACCGCCTACTGCGTTACCTTCTCACCTTCGCCTTCCGCAACCGCCGCTGATACCCGACTGTTCTGCACCGACAGGACCGCACTGCCTGAAGATGGTGCATTGCCCGCTGATACGGCTACCGGGATACCTGCCCTGCGAGACAGCGCCTTATCAATAAGCGTTTTATCGCTGCCCGCCTCCCCTGCAAACGCGGTGAACGCCGCAGAGTGCGTGAACGATGCCGTCTGAGGGTTTTCCCCTTCGACCTGCGCCAGCGGCCTGTGCACTTCGATATAGCGTTTACCGTCCGGCTCTACGGAGAATTTAACCGGCTCATTGATAATCTGTACCCGCGTTCCGACGCGCACGCTTTCAAACAGCGCTTTAATATCCGGCGCGTTCATTCGCATACAGCCAGAGCTAACGCGCAGCCCTACGCTGTCCGGCGCGCTGGTACCGTGAATGAGATATTCCCCATTCCCGATGCCTAAACGCAGCGCATAGCGCCCCAGCGGGTTATTTGGCCCTGCAGGTACCACAGGCGGCAGTTTAATACCCTGCGCCAGAGAGCGTGCTCTGATGCCCGCTGTGGGCGTCCACGTTGGGTTAGGGATTTTCTGACTCACGCGAGTGGTGCTGACCGGCGTTTCCAGCCCAAGCTGACCAATACCCAGCGGATAGACCTGCACGATATTCTCACCCGGCGGGTAGAAGTAAAGACGCAGCTCCGCCAGGTTCACCACGATGCCTTCTCGCTCGGTGTCCGGGAGCAGCATCTGGGACGGGATGGTGATCACCGTACCTGGCGCAGGGTTTACCGGCGCAATGGTATTATTCGCTTCAAGGATAAGCTGCGCCGCGGTATTAAACCGGCGGGCGATCGCCTGGAGTTTATTGTCCCCTTCCTGAATAGTGTACGTCTGATTTTGCCCAATCAGGCGGCTGCCCGCAGGCGGCAAAGGATAATCAACCGCCCGGGCTGAATTAAGCGCACCGAGCGAACCGAGGAGTAATAGAGTTATTAGAGACGCGCGCTTCATGCTGAGATTCCTTATTCACTGGCAGAACGCCAGAAAGCTGAAAAACCAGCGAGGTGGAAACCACCCCGCGAAACAGAATGAATGCTGTTCTGTAAGTTTAGCTAAGGATTGCGGCTTTGGCGCGGATAGCGCGGATCATCGCTTCCAGCCCCTGGGAGCGGGACGGAGTGAGGTGCTGGGTTAAGGCCATTTTTTCAAACCACGGGCGGACGTCAAAGGCGACAATATCCTGCGCCGACATCTGGTGATAAAGAATAAACACGACGGCAATCAGCCCCTTTACGATGGCAGCGTCGCTGTCGCCCTGAAATTCTATCGCCCCGTCGTCATTCTGCCGCATCAGGATCCACACCTGGCTCTGGCAGCCCTGAATGATGTTGTCCGGGTTATGCGCCTCTTCGCCGAGCGGCGGCAGGCGCTGACCCAGCTCGATGATATACAGGTATTTCTCTTCCCAGTTTGCGCAACGCCCAAAGTTGCGCAGCAATTTATCTCTGTCCGGCAATTCTGCCATCTCTCGCCTCTCCGTTAGCCAAGCAGCTGGTGAATGCGTTTTAGTCCCGCCACCAGCCTGTCGACCTCTTCCATTGTGTTGTACATCACCAGCGACGCGCGGCACATCGCGGGCACCTGATAAAAGGCCATCAGCGGCATTGCGCAGTGGTGCCCTGTGCGCACGGCGACGCCGTAATTATCGAGGAAACTGCCCACATCGTAGGCGTGATGCTTCCCGAGGTTAAACGCTATTACGCCAAGACGGTCTGCCGGGCCGTATAAGGTTAAATCCGGGACGCCGGCAAGCTCGTGCAGGGCGTACTGCATCAGCTGCCGCTCGTACTCCTGAATAGCCTCCAGCCCCGCTTCAGAGACGTAGCTAAGGGCCGCTCCCAGCCCGACAATCCCGCCCGTGTTTGGCGTACCCGCCTCAAAGCGCCACGGCGCGCGGGCGTAGGTTGTGCCTTCCGTCAGGCTGACGGTGGCGATCATCGCCCCGCCCCCTTCCCACGGCGGCATGGCCTGGAGAATGTCCTCTTTTACGTACAGCACCCCGATGCCCGTCGGGCCATAGAGCTTGTGGCCCGAGAAGACGTAGAAATCGCAGTCCAGCGCCTGAACGTCTACCGCATGGTGCATAACCGCCTGCGCCCCGTCAATCAGCACCTTCGCGCCAGCCTGATGGGCCTTATCGACGATCTGCGCCACCGGGTTTTCCGTCCCCAGCACGTTTGAAACGTGGGTTACGGCCACCAGCCGCGTCCTGTCGTCCAGCAGTGCATCCAGCTGCTCCAGCTGCAGCGTGCCGTCTTCGTTCAGCGGGATCGTCCGCAGCTGGGCACCCACGCGCTCACAGAGCATCTGCCACGGCACGATGTTGGCGTGGTGCTCCATCTGGGTGATGATGATGTTGTCACCCGCACGCACCTGCGCGGTGCCCCAGCTGTGGGCCACCAGGTTGATCCCTTCGGTGGTCCCGCGCACGAACACCAGCTCTTCCGGCGAACGCGCGTTGAGGAAGGCCGCCGCCTGCGTACGCACGTTTTCCATGCGCTGCGTCGCTTCGGCGCTCAGGGTATGAATACCGCGGTGCACCGCCGCATAACCGTGGCGGTAAAATTCCGCTTCCGCATCCACCACCTGGTTCGGTTTTTGCGCGCTGGCCGCACTGTCGAGATAGGCCAGCGGCAGGCCGTTTACCTCACGGGTGAGCACCGGAAAATCTGCCCGGATCTTCTCTACGGGGAACGTCATGCTTCGCCTCCAGGCAGACGCTGGCCGATGCGGGCCAGCACCTGCTGTTTAAGTGCGCCATCGGGCAGCGCTTCCGTCAGCTCGGCCGCAAAGGCGTAAATAATCATCTTTTGCGCCGCCTGCTGGTCTATTCCGCGCGAGCGCAGGTAGAACATCTGCTCATCGTCAATGCGCCCGACCGTCGCGCCATGGCTGCACTTCACGTCGTCGGCGTAGATCTCCAGCTGCGGCTTAGTGTCAACTTCCGCCAGACGCCCCAGCAGAAGGTTGTTGTTGGTCATCTGCCCGTCGGTTTTGATGGCGTGCTGCGCCACGTTGATCAAACCGTTAAACACCGCACGCCCTTTGTCGCTGACGATGGTTTTGTGCAGCTGGCGGCTGTTGCAGTAGCCTTTGTTGTGCTCAAGCCAGGTACGCGTGTCGCACACTTCCGATTTGACCGGCATCGCCAGGCTGTTAATGCGCAGCGTGGTGTTTTCTCCGTTCAGCCGGGTGCTGGTATTGTGGCGCAACACCGCCCCGCCCAGCAGGAAGCTGTGGCTGTACGCCGCAGCATCCTGGCCAAGCAGCACATCGTTGTGGGCAAAGTGGTGGCTGAGCGGATTCTCAAACGCCAGCTTGATATGGTGAAGCTGAGCATTGGCGGCCACGTTCATCGTCAGGCGCGAGCCGGTGAAGTGACGGGTATCGTTAAGGCTGACGTAGTGCTCGATCACCGTCGCCTCCGCCCCTTCTGCCAGCTCAAGATGATGGCGATAGTGGGCGGTGTTGATCTCGTCACCCTCAACGCCCTGCGTGATGTGCATCAGCAGCAGCGGCTTCGCCGGGCGCTGGTTACGCTTCACCCGAATATGCGTCACGCTGCGGGACAGGCTCTCGGTCAGATGCAGGAAGACCTCAGGCTGAACCGGGGCGCTCAGGCTCTGGCGCTCGTCGTTAATCTCGATATCGAACCCGCTGTCCTGCACGCTATCGCTCAGCCCGGCCCGGAACTGGCCGTCGACAAACACCAGACGCACGGCATCCACGCTTAGCGCCAGCGCGTCGCGCCGGTCAGGGCTAACCTGCGCCAGACGCGTAACAAACTCGCCGTTCAGCAGGCCGTCCAGCGGAGTATATTTCCAGTTTTCATGCTTGCGCGTAGGCAGGCCGAGACGCAGCATCTGCTGAAGATGGTGCTGAGCCTGTTCAGAACGCGATTCGCCCTGCGCTTCAAACAGCCGGTGCCACTGCTGGAGTGCATTACTGCTGTTCGGTAAGCCAGCCATAACCCTGCTCCTCCAGTTGTTTAACCAGCGTAAAGTCGCCGGATTTCACAATGCGCCCCTGGTAAAGCACGTGGACGTAGTCGGGCTTGATGTAATCCAGAATGCGCTGATAGTGGGTAACGATAATAAATGACCGTTTGCCGTCGCGCAGGGAGTTCACCCCGTCAGCGACGATCTTCAGGGCATCGATATCCAGACCGGAGTCCGTCTCGTCGAGAATGCACAGCTCCGGCTCAAGCACCGCCATCTGGAGTATATCGTTGCGCTTTTTCTCACCGCCGGAGAAACCCACGTTCACCGAGCGGGTCAGCAGATCTTCCGGCATTTTCAGCAGCCCGATCTTCTCTTCCATCAGGTCCTGGAAATCAAAGCGATCCAGCGCCTCCAGGCCGCGGTACTTGCGCACCGCGTTCAGCGCGGTTTGCAGGAAGAACTGGTTACTGACGCCCGGAATTTCTACCGGATACTGGAAGGCCATGAAGATCCCCTCACCGGCTCGCTCCTCCGGCGACATCTCCAGCAGATCTTTACCGTTAAACTCAACGGAGCCGTGGGTGACTTCATAATCTTCGCGTCCCGCCAGCGTCGCTGAAAGCGTGCTTTTCCCGGAGCCGTTTGGCCCCATAATGGCGTGAACTTCACCCGGCTTAACGTCAAAATTGAGCCCACGCAGGATGGCTTTGTCTTCCACGCTAACCTGTAAATCTTTAATGCTTAACATGTGCTTTCCTTAACCGACGCTGTGTTCAAGACTAATGGCGAGGAGTTTCTGGGCTTCAACGGCAAATTCCAGCGGCAGTTCAGAGAACACGTCCTTACAGAAGCCGTTAACAATCATTGAAATCGCATCTTCTTCACTTATCCCGCGCTGAAGGCAGTAGAAAAGCTGGTCTTCACCGATGCGCGACGTGGTGGCCTCGTGCTCAAGCTGGGCGCTGTTGTTGCGGCACTCGACGTACGGGAAGGTATGCGCCCCGCAGTTGGCACCAATCAGCATCGAGTCGCACTGGGTGAAGTTACGCGCGTTGGTGGCCGTCGGCATAATTTTCACCAGCCCGCGGTAGCTGTTCTGGCTGTGCCCGGCGGAGATACCTTTGGAGATGATGGTCGATTTGGTGTTTTTACCGATGTGGATCATCTTGGTGCCGGTATCGGCCTGCTGATGTCCGCTGGTCAGGGCCACGGAGTAAAACTCACCGATGGAGTTATCCCCGCGCAGAATGCAGCTCGGGTATTTCCAGGTAATGGCGGAGCCGGTTTCTGACTGCGTCCAGGACATCTTGCTGTTTTCGCCTTCGCACAGCGCGCGCTTGGTGACGAAGTTCAGTATCCCGCCGGTATTGCCGTCGCCCGGGAACCAGTTCTGCACCGTGGAGTATTTCACTTCCGCGTCTTTATGGATGATGACTTCCACCACCGCCGCGTGCAGCTGGTAGCTGTCGCGTACCGGCGCGGAACAGCCTTCAATGTAGCTGACGTAGCTGCCTTCGTCCGCCACCAGAATGGTGCGCTCAAACTGGCCGGTTTTTTCCGCGTTGATGCGGAAATAGGTCGACAGCTCCATCGGGCAGCGCACCCCTTTCGGCACGTAGATAAAGGTGCCGTCTGAGGCTACCGCCGCGTTGAGCGCCGCGAAGAAGTTGTCGTTGCTCGGTACCACGGTGCCGATGTACTTTTTCACCAGCTCCGGGTGGTCGTGAATGGCTTCGCCGAAGGAGCAGAAAATGATCCCCTGCTCCGCCAGCTTTTCACGGTAGGTCGTTGCCACCGATACGGAGTCAAAGATGGCGTCCACCGCCACCTCTTTCCCCTCACGCACGGGCACGCCGAGCTGGTTAAACGCCTCTTCCACCTCTTTGCTCAGGAAGCTGTTATCCGCGCCCGTTTGCTGTACCGCACCGGGCTGCGACGCGCAGGTGTCATCACAGCTGCCGCAGGATGGCGCGGAGTAATAGCTGTAATCCTGATAGTTCAGCTTGTCATAGTGCGCCTTAAGCCAGTGTGGTTCGTCCATCTCCAGCCAGGCGCGGAAGGCGCTGAGGCGAAATTCCAGCATCCACTCCGGCTCGTTACGCTTGGCCGAAATGGCGCGCACGACATCTTCATTAATGCCTTTCGCCAGCTCGTCGGTTTGCAGCTGCGTGAAGAAACCCTCTTTATAGTTGAGGTGTCCGCCGCTCCAGGTGTTTACATCACTCGTTGCTTCAGTATTACGAGACATAGTACCGCCTATACCCCAAAGCTTTCGCCGCAGCCGCATTCGTTCTGGGCTTTCGGGTTATGAAATTTGAATAACTGGTTTAAACCTTCCCGAACGTAATCGACTTCAGTTCCGTCGATAAACGGCATGGCCTGAAGCGCGACGTACAGTTTTGCTCCGTCGGTTTCAAAGACCAGGTCATCTTTTTCGGGCTCGGTAACGGTGTCCAGCACGTAGCCAAAGCCCGCGCAGCCGGTCTGCTTAACGCCCAGGCGCACGCCGAGGATATCGGGGTTTTTCCCCACCAGCTCGTGTATGTGGGCCGCTGCCGCCGGCGTGAGCGTTAAGCCACGCCAGGCGAAATCGGCCGGATTGAAGGTTTCTGAATGCAGTTCCATAGGTCCACCTCATCTGATAAGCCACCAGGGCATAACACCATGTTAGTGATAACGATTATCACTTCAACCCCCTGCGAGCAGGGGCTTTGGGCTAAACCGCCCTTTTTGGCTACTTTCATTAAGCATAGACCCTGTGACGGGATGCGGATGGGATGGTTATATTTGTTCAATGCATTGATAAATAATGCATTTCATCAGAAAGATCGTGGCGTGGCAGGCAAAAAGAAAAAATGCATTGAAAATACCTATTTTTGAGATAGATATTGTTCAGGACTGAAGAAGGAAATGCTGAAACAAAAAAGGCCCTGACGGACCCCCTTAATCTAGTGGTGGAACGATACCGCAAAGCCCTGTTCACGCCAGTGGTCGAGCTGCTCCTGCTGGCGAGGCGTCGGCGCTTTACCTGTCCAGACGAAGATTTTTTGCCCCGGGAAGAGTTCCGGGCGCGGAGAATCAATCGGTTCAGCCAGTACGTCAATGTGCCAGCCTTTACCGGCAAGACGCGCCGCTTCCAGCCACAGGTGCGTACGGTCGTCGCATTCCCACCCTACCAGTAGCGCGTCTTTACCGGCTTTTTTTCGCGCATCCAGCAGGCTTGTGACGGCAAATTCGATCAGGACGCCGTCGAGCAGGCTCGCCATATGGCGCACCGTATTCTGATCCTGGTTCATTCGCTGTCGTACCGGGGTAATGATGTTATCGATCAGGGCGTCCATCGCATGATCGCGGCGGAACTCGCCGATTTTGGCGCGCAGCTTTGCCGGGCTGGCATAGCGCAGAACGGTCAACATCTCTTCCTGGAAGGATGCCCAGTTCCCCTGCGTCATCACTTCTTTATTTTCAAGAAGGGCTTTTACTTTGCCGACCGAAATGCCCGTTTTCATCAGGCGTTTGATCTCTTCGATACGCAGGATATCCTCATCGTCAAACTGACGATGACCCCCTTCGCTGCGCTGCGGCTTCAACAATCCATAACGGCGCTGCCAGGCACGCAGCGTAACGGGGTTGATACCGCATCGTTCGGCCACTTCGCCGATACTGTAATAGGCCATTAACTCCCTCACGCTCAATACTTCCATACCTAACCTAACCAACCTTATCAGATTGTACAAACCATTTGTATAACTAACTCCTCGTTCTGAGCAAGTGAATGGCTCAATGAGCCATTCACTCGTTAATATATTGTTGTATAAATTTTGCCGTACGTACAGGTAACTCTTGCGGGTTCAGTACAAGTTTTTAAAAATCGAACTTTTTCTCAGGCCACGCAATCGCCGGAATACCGCCAAGGCGCGGGCTGGCAAACAGGTGTCCCTGGAACTGAGAAATCCCGGCAGACTCCAGCCACATCCACTCTTCCGCCAGCTCGACGCCTACGGCACAGAACTGGATCTCCAGCGAGGCGCAGCACTTGATTATCGCCTGCACGATGGCCTGACGCGGGCCGCTCTTGTGCACGTTGGCGATTAAATCACGATTAATCTTAATTCTGTCCGGCTGGAACTCGGCAAGCAGCTGTAGCCCGGCAAATCCGGCCCCAAAGTGATCGATGGCCACGCTGATGCCGGCGCTTTTGAGCTGCCGGACCGCACTGGTAAACTCTTCGAAACGCGATATCGCCTCACGCTCGGTAAATTCAACCACAATCTGCTCCGGCACAAATCCGTTCGCCTCGATTGCCGTAAGTAAAAAATCCACGGCTCCGGGAACGTTCACCAGCGTCATCGGCAGCAGGTTGATGCACAGCGTTTGATCCTGCAAGCCCAGCGCGCTGGCCATCGACAGCGCCACCTGCTTGCTTTTCAGATCCGAGTCGTACAGCGCCTCGCTCGACTGGTTAGCAAAGTACGCTTCAGGGGAATCACCGTCAGGCGTGCGGATCAGCGCTTCCCAGGACAACACCTGCTGCATAAAGGGATCGACGATAGGCTGAAACGCGAAGCTACACTCCGCCCCCTTTGGCACGACCGCGGGCTGGGACGACAGCGCCGTCTCTTCGCTGACAAAATCCCAGGAGTCTGCCGGAGGCAGCTCAAAATAGTTCGCTTTTTCAGTCGCCTCAACGAACGTGCGGAAAAACTGCAGGGCACGGTCGCTGTAGGTCAGCTGATACTTTGTCGTGCCTTTATCAAGCACCTGTTGCAGCACTTCGTCCGTGTCGTACTGACGAAGGTCAAAAAGCTCCATACCGGCGTTGCCAAACCGTCGTAAGGGGCCGTGATCGCTCAGCAGCTCGACCACGTTGTGGTGTCGCGGATCCTGGCAGATGAGCTGATAGATTTCCCTGACGTTTTCAGCGGGCCCTTCCAGTAACTGGAAAAAGTGGGTGCCGTTAAACAGCAAAATCCCCGTCACATCGAACTGGCGATTTCTACAATTTGCAGCAGCTACCATGTCCTCCAGCGCTTTCACTGGAACGTCCTCGCAGATATGGCTGCGGTAAATGATGGTCGTTAGCATGCTAATCCTGAAGATAGAGGGGGTGACCACGAAGCTCGTGGGTAGAGCTCTGTTATAGCATATTTATTGCCCAACAAATAATTTACATCTCAATGATTTAAACAGCACCCAGGTAACATTTGCAGTTTGTACAACTCCAGGTCCCCGCTTCGGATTGTACAATATATTTTCGGGTAGACGCTTAAAATTACTCATCGGTAACACCATGATAAATAATAAGATTATAAAATATATTATAAAATGTTTAAAAAATTGTACATTTTAAATGTACAGATTTGAAAATTATGTATACCTTAAATGTAACGTTACTGATTACAGATTTTTACAGGAGCGAAACATGCACCAGAATGGTTACGTCGCAGACTCAGCAGCAGCCATTGCGCAGTACTTCGAAAAAGCCGCGCTGCCAACCCAGCAGGAAACGTTGGGTCAGGTTGTTGTTGAAATTCTAAGCGACGGGCGGAATCTCAACCGCAAATCGCTCTGCACCAAACTTTTGAGCCGACTCGAAAAGGCCAATGGCCCGGAAGAGGAACAACATTATCACATGCTGCTTGGTCTGCTGTTCGAACGTTAATGTTATGAACAGTGGAGACGCAGACAAACTTATCGACCTGCTTATTGGAGAAGCCGTTCTTTCACTTCTGAAGGAGCGAGGATCCGTGACGTCCGGTGGGTTGATTAAGCGGCTGCGTGACATGCAGGCATATGAAACGGATCCCCGGCGGCGGGAGACGCTGGCGACGGTAATAGCTGAAATCAGCTCAGACACGGTCGCTTTTAAAGGTCGCAGAACCGCGCAAGGACGAACAGAGAGAGAGGGAACTCTCCAGTCTAAACAAGACAATGTAGTGCCCTTATTTGGTAATGGAAAACCGTCCGATTCCAAAAAGATACATTGACTACTACTTCACAGCTACGGTGAGAACAAATGAGACAAAATATTCAGCTTCAACCCGTATACCATTCCGCCTTTTTAGATAGCGCGTTGTCGGAGTATTTCCGCCACGCCGGCGATCGCTTTGCTGAAGAATCTGCCATTTTTTCAACTGCGGTACGTTGTGTTCTCGCATCCGAAGGCCATCTGACCAACAAGGCGATCATCCTCTGGCTGATCCAGACGCTGGAAACTACCGATGATGTCGTTAAGGCGGACGTGATCCGCAAGACGCTGGAAATCGTTGTCGGCTATACCATGGACGATCTGTAATTATCCCGCTTTGTTACTGATACCACATTCTGAAGGCTCGCACAGCGAGCCTCTTGTTCTGACCACACCTTATAGCCGCATAGCTCAGCAAAAGCGCAGGCGATCCAGCCCCCCATCAGGCCCGATTATTTTCCAGATAATCACGAAGCAGGTTCGGACGGCTCTTTTTCTCCATCATCCGTCGCAGCAGGACTACCAGTTCGTAATCACTTCGCAGGTTAAACTTCTGCATCATCATATATTTGTGGGTAAAGACCGTTTTGTCGCTCATCTTTAGCGCGCTTGCGGTTTGCACAACCGAAAGCCCCCGGTAAAAATTCACCATAATACGAATCTGCTGTCGGGATAAATCCTTATGCCTGCACTCAAAGCAGGATTTTTTACTCCAGGCGTAGTCCGGTAACTGCGTCCTGAACCAGGCGATAAACAGAGCGCCGCAAATACGATCGAGCGATGCCCGGCGGGGAATAAAAATGATGTCCTGAAAGCAGGAGGGCAACGCGGTAAATCGCAGCTCATCGTCGACCATCCCAATCACAATCCCCTTTTGCCGGGACAGCAGCTCTGGAAAACAGGTCAGCGTCTCACCCTGGCATAATGAAAGGACGATGATATCGGCCTGGCTGACGTTGTCATGGGTCAGGTCGAGGGTAAAGCGGATACGATGATGAAAGTTATGCGCAAAAAAATCTTCGAAAAAATACCGTAACCCGGCCTGGAAAAACAGATCGGTTTCCTGAATCAGAATCGTTAACATCGTTGATACCCACGTCTTTAATGAAGGCTATTCACCTGCGCTCAGTTGTACTGCATCGTCATGACAACCACTGCACTGATGCTTCCCGGCGTGACGCCACCGGTCACGGAAACCACCGAGGCCTGCATGGGCAGGATCGCGGTTCCGTCTGCGGCAACGGTTTGGCTCATAGCGGAGCCTGTTCCCTTCAGCGTACCGGTTCCGGCGTCACGCATGGCAATCGCCACGCCGGTGGCCGAACCGCTGTTCCTGAAGTAATCCGCGCCCGCCACGGGATCGGATGTGCCGGTAAACGAGACCGTCACGCCGCGCGTTCCCGACGGGCACCGGGTGAAGCGGAGGCTGAACGGCACCGGATCCGAGGCTGAGCCCGGCATCGCCAGGTTGGTTGCCTGAATATTGCCCAGATTAATATCCAGACTATTATTTCCTTCATTAAAGATACACGGGGAGGCAATGATATTTCCGGTAACGCTGACGTTAACGCTCTCCCCTGCAAATACGCTACAGCTGATTAAGACGGCGGCGTGCGCAACCGTGCGCAGTATATTCATCGCTTTATCCATTACTGGTACGTTAAATCAAGGGTTGCTGATGCGTTAGCTCTACCGGTAGTAACAGTAGGCTGGGTCTGATAATAACGTGCGGTTACAGGAAAGGTTTCCTGACCACCAGCAGATCGTTTCAGAACAATTCGGCTGTTTAACTCTAGCGGGGCTCCATTGTATAATAATTGCACGCCGACACCTTTCGCCACATCCAAACTCCCCTGTCCAGTCAAGGCTAATACGCTTCTGGCACCTGCGTCAGGGTTTTGCACGCCCTGTAACATGACGTTGATATTAGCGTTGGCGTCGCAATCAAGGCCTAAAGTCTGCGTATTTTGCGCGCCAGATGGAACTGTACCTACCGTACTTCCAAAACTCGCTGCTGAAATATCGCCTAAAGGAAAACTTAAATCAGGCGTTGTGATTGAACACGCTAGTTGAGTCACCTGATTACCTGTAAAGTTGACCACTAACGATTGAATTCCATCATCTCCATATGCCTTTGCCAGTAATCCAGAACCGATCGCGCCTGAGGTGATTTCGCCCGTCTTTATTAAAGTGACTTCCAGCGGAGCAACAACCGTGATTGTCGGTGATGATACTGAATACTGTCTGATTTTTGAAAAATACCAACCTGCAGACGTAAACCTCAAGCCGATCCCAACGCCGGGGACATTCGTATTATAATAGTTAGGTATTGTCGAAGGATTACTAAACTTAATCATCTCATACGTTATCGTCCCCGTGCCTGTACAATAATCGATATCACCCGTCCCATTAGTAATAAAACTACTTATCACGGTTCCTGCTGGCGCGTCACGTTGAACGTATACCGCGGGCTGCTGTATGTTAAACGGTTGCGCTGGTTCAAATCCCTCTCCCTGATAGTTACAGTCTGCTTCAACAGGCACAGAACATAACCATAAGAATGAAGGAATAAATCGCCAACGCAGCCTATGTTTATTTTGATAACACATTATTCGTCCTCAACTACAATTAAAAGCAACGACAGAAATAGCGGTAAATTTATCTTTTTCATTGATTCTGTAGTTGACCCGACATTGCTCTGAATCTTCATTACCCCATTTCACCAACAACGTTCCGTTTGGGCTCAATCCAGTCAAATAAACCTGGCCTTTATCCCCTACGATAAAACTGCTCTCGCTATTTGTGGCAGTCGCGATAGCGCCAAACGGTACAGGCTCTCCACCGCTGTGATGAAGCGTCATTAACACCCGCATACCCACTTTTGCTACATAATCCGCTCTCACCACCGCACCACGAGTCGGTATCACTGTCTTATTGGTCAGCTCCAGCTCCACGTCATCCGGGAGCGTATCGGTCCTCAGCGCCACGTCGTTCTTACGGTACGGCGTCAGGTTGCTCACTGCTGTGTACCCCCGCCAGTCGGTTTTTGCCCCGCTCTGATTCTGGATACTCACCCCTACCGCCCCAGGTGCTTTTACCAGCACACTGGTCTCACCCAGCGGTTGCGAGAAGGTAACCCCGTCGGCGTGGGCAATTATTCCACCCTGTAATCCATAGTTCAGACGATCGCTACCCTTGTCATAACCGTAGCCAGCATAGGCCTCACCATAGGTGCCTTTGAAATCAACGCTGGCGTTTCCGGTATAGCCCACGGCATCGGTTCCATGGCCTTGCTGCACGTTCCAGCTGAGAGCGTTGTTCTCAAGCGCAGTGCCGTTCAGTCCAACGCTGTGCGTAGTGCCGTTGTTCTTGCTGGCGTTTATGCTGTAGTTAACCCACGTACGCGGCAGGAAAGCCTCTAATGGGATGCTTACGCTCAATGCAATCTGCCGATCTTTGCCGTAGCGGGTTGTACGGCTGTAGCTGTCGGTACTGCCATTTTTACTAAAGGTATAGGTGATTCCGTAGTTCACGCTCTGCCAGGCGTTGTTATACACGGCGCTGTAAGACGCAATGGTTTTATCTGAATTCCAGTAATCTTCACGTACGGCGCTAAGCGTAAGCGCCCCCAGGTTCTGACCAATATTCTGGCTCATCGTCAGCTCAGCGCGGTTGCGACGGCGATTCTGTAATGCGCTATTGTCACTATAGTTATCCAGGACTTCCTGCATGCCGTAGTAGCCGCTGGTTGAATAGCGGTAGCCAGCAATGGCGAAATGGGTTCCCGTCCCGACAAAGTTCTTGCTGTAGCGAATACGCCAGGACTGCCCGCTGTTTCTCTGCATGTTCTGTGATGTTGACCACGCCTGGGTTACATCCGTTGAGAAGGCACCAAAGTCGCCCAGGTTTTTACCCATACCGGCAGCCAGAGAATGATATTTACTCGCCTCCTGGAGACCGCCGTACAGGGTCAGGCCAAACGGCAAGCCGTAGATCCCGGTCAACTGGCTGAACAGGGTTTGATCTGCATCGTTGTCAGAGGAGCGGTACTGGCCTCCGGTTATAGCAAACTTGAAGCGCCCCTCTCGCTGTAGTACCGGCAATGAAGCAAAGGCCACGCTGAAGCGCTGCTCGCTGCCGTCACTCTCTTTCACGGTGACATCGAGATCGCCCGCACTTCCAGTTGGATAGATGTCAGTAATTTCGAAGGCCCCGGGAGCCACGTCGCTCTGGTAAATCTGATAGCCATTCTGGTGAATGATCACCTGTGCATTGGTACGCGCAATACCGCGCACCACTGGAGCATAGCCTTTCAATGAGTCCGGCATCATGTCGTCGTCAGAGGCAAGCTGCACGCCGCGAAAGGGAATACTGTCGTACATGTCCGCCTGAGAGGCACCGTCCCCGGTTGTGAGCTGCGCTTTTAGTGGAACGATCGCCCGCTGAGCGTAGACGTAGACATTGTCCCATTTTCGGTTTCCGTTGCTATCGCGGGTCCAGGTGGCATAGTTGCGGATCCGCCATGGACCGACGTTAATTCCGGAACGCAGGTTGGCGTACAGGCTGTTAGCGTTGCTGCCATGTCCCCAGCTATTCGAGCCGCTTAGGCTGTAGTTAAGCAGCGCAGCGGCGATCCCTTCATCCCACATTTCTGGCGGCACGTATCCGCGTGCCTGCGCTGACAGCGCCGCCTGTGGAATACCGATCGCCAGTTGCTGTGCACTGAAAACGAGCTCGGTGGAAGCCTGAGGGATCGCCGATAGCTTTGCACATTCCCCCCCCGAAGCCAGATCGGGAAATAGTCCGGTTTTAATTCCCCAGCTGTTGAGCTGTGCCACGCTCAGGCAGGGCTGCAAAATCGTCTCGCCTTCTGCATTTTTTACCGCGTCGAATTTGATCTCACGCGTATCGACAATCTGCCCGCCGATAAGAACATCAACCCGATACGTGCCGGGCAGCTGGGAGCCGGCCTCAAACGCAGAGAGGTCAGCCCCCTTCATGCCTGGATTATCAAGCTCTATCAACTCCGGGTTAAAATATTCATTTGCATAAGCAGCTGAAGCGAGCGCAGTAGCGATTAAACAAGCAAGGGCCGCCAGTTTAAATAAAACTGCCTGCTTATTAAGCTTATTCACCACGTTGCTCCATCCGGACGAAATATAGGTGTTCTGTCACAGTGCCTTTCAAAGGCTGGCGTTATGTACCTTTCCGACACCACCGTAATCGTTTATAATTTTGAAGGTTACCGTTTCACCGGTAATACCTTTCGGCAAATCAAATCGCGCGCTAGCCCCTGGAAGCACGTAGGTTACGTCCTCAAGCTTTTTACCATTGACGCTGATTTCATTGAAATTCATGACTACCTTCGTGGGGTTAATTACCCGAATCTGACTCCCGCTACGCCGCCAGGTTAAATTATCTGCGAGCTCATCTGGAATGACACCTTTCAGCGCAGCTGGACGGTAAATGAGCTTAATGCGTGTTTTCACCGCTATTTGCAGCGCGTTATTTTTTCGCGACGCAGCAGGAATAGATTTAATGTTTAGCCAGTAAAGTGACTCTTTATCATGAGCAACTGAACCCGCTAATACGATACGCTCCACGTTCTGCTGCCCTTTATCAAGGCGATACAGCGGTGGCGTAATAATAAAAGGCGTTTTCTCAGCGCTCCCATTTTGCGATTCCACCCACGACTGAATTAAATAAGGCGATGAGTCCGGGTTAGTGACGCTAACAGAAGATTCCTTTTTATTGCCATCATAAACGACACGCGTCCCTCCAATTATCACGCCAGCATTTACCTCTGAGATACCGACAGAAAGAAACACGCAGGCAACGACAGTTTTACTCAGAAAATGCATTTTATTCCTCAATAACGAAGGGGCCGACCAGACCGGCCCCCGAAGGCTTCCGTCAGGAAAAATCAGTTATAGACGACGGAGAAATTAGCCACAGAATTTGCGGGGCCAGCCGTGACCGCTGACGCCGTTGAAACATACTGCGCGTAAAAGTTCAGCGTATTGTCAGCCGTGCTGCTGAGCGCGTAGGTATAACCGTTGCTGCCATGTAACGGCAGGTCGGCTTTGTCTGCCGTCATCAGGTTAATCGCCACCCCTGTTGCCGCGCCCGGCAGGGAGGCATCCACCGCCAGCAGGCTGGAATTGGTGAGATCCGGCGTACCGTCAAAACGTACTTTTGCACTGTTGACCGTCACCGGGCAGTTTTTCAAAATAATATTGAACTGTGTCGCAGCCGTTCTGGCACCCGCTGCCTGGAATTCCGTTTTATTATAATCGCCAATACCACTACCTGATTCTGCGATGCCACATCGACGTCGCAGGCGGAATCCAGAATATTTCCGTTGAAATTAACGGTGCCGGCCGCGGCGAAAACGTTGGTCATGCTCAGTAAAGAACCTGCCGCAAACATTGCCATCATCAAATTTTTATTCATAGTGCTCTGTCCTGTGTCGCTTTTATTGACCACTTATATTCAGGCAAAAAACATAATGCCCGTCGATGAGTTAAAATTTATACAACTCTATTTCGGCGCACAATCAATTTTAAGGTCTAGCTGTAGACCTCCGTTTAACAAAAACAAAACACATTCATGCAGAAATAACGTAAGATTCTTTTCCCCGGTCTACTTTTAGACTTGAGTTAAAAGATTCTATAATTCAATAAATTAATTCCTGAATACGGCCGAGTCTATAATTAGACCCGCTGAAAACGTTCCCTGACTTACTGTTTTTTTAAGATAATTCTCTATACCGATCAAAAAATGATCGCACCAGTGAGTGAGGTCTCTTATGAACATCCGAATCGCGCCTGAGTCGGTCAAGGAAATATCGACGGTGGCTGGCGCTAAACCTGTTAAGCACATTGAAAAAATCATCGACAGGCGTATTTCCCCATGCGGAACGACGCATTATGGCGAAAGGGGACGTTATTCATTATTACTCCGGCGAGATCCGCCTGTGCTTTTTGCTGTTACACGGCAGCGTTGCGCTGCACCGTCGCGGTGACGGCATCGTGTTAAATTCTGAATCAGCGCCATTTATTCTCGGCGTAAGCAGCCAGTTTTCTTCAGAACACCTGTACGTCCGGGCGCTGGAAACGTCCGAAGTGGCCAGCGTTTCGCTGGAGCGCTTTAACAGCGTGGTGGCGCAGCAAAATTTGTGGGAGCCTTTCTCGAACCTGCTGATCTATACCGCATCGCGCGTCTATGAGCATTGCGCCCAGATATCGCAGATGTCGGCCTACGACATTATCCGCTTTCAGCTCGTCGAGCTGATGCAGGAGCCGGAGGCAATAAGACAGAGTATTACCGCTGCGGCCTATATCAAAAGCCGGACCTACCTGTCGCGCAGCGGCATTATGCGGATCCTGGCGGAGCTGCGGACGGGAAAATACATCACCATGGAGCGTGGCGTGCTGGTAGCAATCCATCACTTACCCCGCAGGTACTGACGCGCTATTTATATCTGGTGAAGGCGTAAAAGAAGAGCGACACTATAGAGAGTTCAGTCTTTTCCAGGTTTACGCTATGTTGTCTGATAAGCCATCGCATCGCGGATCTCCCTATGCAGAGGAGCTCATTTCTCACTTAAGGCCGCACTGCACCACGCTCAAATCCGAGCCCGGCGAGCAGTTCGATCTCCAGGTCAACGGCCAGAGCATGTGTTATTTGATCCTTGAGGGAACCGTCGCGGTATACAGAAGAAGCGACAATATGATGCTGTCGACGGCCCGCAGCCCCGCCCTTTTTGGCCTCGCAAACCTGACTGACGTCTATTTCAACGATTATCTTCGCACGGTGACGCCCTGCCTGATCGGCGTGCTCACAACCGAGCGGGTGGCTGAAATCATCAAAGAGAACGCGCTATGGGGGCTGCTCTCTAACCAGCTGATGTTCGTCTATAACCGCCTCTACCACAACGTTATGCCGAAAGGCGCGCCCACGGCCTACGAGATGATTCGCCAGCAGCTGATGAAGCTGATGGAGGAAGACGACAGCTACCGGCGCAGCGTGCCGGCGGAGAGGTATATCAGAGATAAAACCCAGCTGTCCCGAAGCGGCGTGATGCGCATTCTGGCCGACCTGAAAACGGGTGGATACATCGAAATGGAAGAAGGCAGGCTTATAAAAATCAACAAACTTCCCGCCAGATACTGAATGGCAGAGACAAAAAAGGCCGCTTCGCGGCCTTTTCTTCAGTGCTTAATGGACGTGAACGCCCAACCGCCAGGCAAAGTAGATCTCTTCTTTCAGCTCGTTTGAAGAGAGCGCCAGCAGGTCCGTAAACTCCAGCTCAAGCTGTTTCAGCT
>CATOUR010000804.1:0-21418 GCA_951848785.1 Callosobruchus maculatus | reverse complement strand
AACTTACAGACATTACAGAATACAGACATACAGACATACAGACAACAGACATACAGACATACAGACATACAGACATACAGACATACAGACATACAGACATACAGACATACAGACATACAGACATACAGACATACAGACATACAGACATACAGACATACAGACATACAGACATACAGACATACAGACATACAGACATACAGACATACAGACATACAGACATACAGACATACAGACATACAGGACATACAGACATACAGACATACAGACAGACAGACAGACAGACAGAGCAGACAGACAGACAGACAGACAGACAGACAGACGACAGACAGACAGGACAGACAGACAGACAGACAGACAGACAGACACAGACAGACAGACATACAGACATACAGACATACAACAGGACATACAGACATACAGACATACAGACATACAGACATACAGACATACAGACATACAGACATACAGACATACAGACATACAGACATACAGACATACAGACATACAGACATACAGACATACAGACATACAGACATACAGACATACAGACATACAGACATACAGACATACAGACATACAGACATACAGACATACAGACATACAGACATACAGACATACAGACATACAGACATACAGACATACAGACATACAGACATACAGACATACAGACATACAGACATACAGACATACAGACATACAGACATACAGACTTACAGACATACAGACATACAGACATACAGACATAACAGACATACAGACATACAGACATACAGACATACAGACATACAGGACATACAGACATACAGACATACAGACATACAGACATACAGACATACAGACATACAGACATACAGACATACAGACATACAGACATACAGACATACAGACATACAACATACAGACATACAGACATACAGACATACAGACATACAGACATACAGACATACAGACATACAGACATACAGACATACAGACATACAGACATACAGACATACAGACATACAGACATACAGACATACAGACAATACAGACATACAGACATACAGACATACAGACATACAGACATACAGACATACAGACATACAGACATACAGACATACAGACATACAGACATACAGACATACAGACATACAGACATACAGACATACAGACATACAGACATACAGACATACAGACATACAGACATACAGACATACAGACATACAGACATACAGACATACAGACCATACAGACATACAGACATACAGACATACAGACATACAGACATACAGAACATACAGACATACAGACATACAGACATACAGACATACAGACATACAGACATACAGACATACAGACATACAGACATACAGACATACAGACATACAGACATACAGACATACAGACATACAGACATACAGACATACAGACATACAGACGTACAGACGTACAGACATACAGACAGACATACGTACATACGTACAGACGTACAGACAGTACAGACGTACAGACGTACAGACGTACAGACGTACAGACATACAGACAGACAGACAGACAGACATACAGACATACAGACATACAGACATACAGAGTACTTACAGACGTACAGACGTACAGACGTACAGACGTACAGACGTACAGACGTACAGACGTACAGACGTACAGACGTACAGACGTACAGACGTACAGACGTACAGACGTACAGACGTACAGACGTACAGACGTACAGACGTACAGACGTACAGGACGTACAGACGTACAGACGTACAGACGTACAGACTACACGTACAGACGTACAGACGTACAGACGTACAGACGTACAGACGTACAGACGTACAGACGTACAGACGTACAGACGTACAGACGTACACACAGACGTACAGACGTACAGACGTACAGACGTACAGACGTACAGACGTACAGACGTACAGACGTACAGACGTACAGACGTACAGACGTACAGACGTACAGACGTACAGACGTACAGACGTACAGACGTACAGACGTACAGACGTACAGACGTACAGACTACGTACAGACGTACAGACGTACAGACGTTACAGACGTACAGAGCGTACAGACGTACAGACGTACAGACGTACAGACGTACAGACGTACAGACGTACAGACGTACAGACGTACAGACGTACAGACGTACAGACGTACAGACGTACAGACGTACAGACGTACAGACGTACAGACGTACAGACGTACAGACGTACAGACGTACAGACGTACAGACGTACAGACGTACAGACGTACAGACGTACAGACGTACAGACGTACAGACGTACAGACGTACAGACGTACAGACGTACAGACGTACAGACGTACAGACGTACAGACGTACAGACGTAACAGACGTACAGACGTACAGACGTACAGACGTACAGACGTACAGACTACAGACGTACAGACGTACAGACGTACAGACGTACAGACGTACGAGTACAGACGTACAGACGTACAGACGTACAGACGTAAGACGTACAGACGTACAGACGTACAGACGTACAGACGTACAGACGTACAGACGTACAGACGTACAGACGTACAGACGTACAGACGTACAGACGTACAGACGTACAGACGTACAGACGTACGTACAGACGTACAGACGTACAGACGTACAGACGTACAGACGTACAGACGTACAGACGTACAGACGTACAGACGTACAGACGTACAGACGTACAGACGTACAGACGTACAGACGTACAGACGTACAGACGTACAGACGTACAGACGTACAGACGTACAGACGTACAGACGTACAGACGTACAGACGTACAGACGTACAGACGTACAGACGTACAGACGTACAGACGTACAGACGTACAGACGTACACACAGACGTACAGACGTACAGACGTACAGACGTACAGACGTACAGACGTACAGACGTACAGACGTACAGACGTAAGACGTACAGACGTACAGACGTACAGACGTACAGACGTACAGACGTACAGACGTACAGACGTACAGACGTACAGACGTACAGACGTACAGACGTACAGACGTACAGACGTACAGACGTACAGACGTACAGACGTACAGACGCAACGTACAGACGTACAGACGTACAGACGTACAGACGTACAGACGTACAGACGTACAGACGTACAGACGTACAGACGTACAGACGTACAGACGTACAGACGGTACAGACGTACAGACGTACAGACGTACAGACGTACAGACGTACAGAACGTACAGACGTACAGACGTACAGACGTACAGAGCGTACAGACGTACAGACGTACAGACGTACAGACGTACAGACGTACAGACGTACAGACGTACAGACGTACAGACGTACAGACGTACAGACGTACAGACGTACAGACGTACAGGACGTACAGACGTACAGACGTACAGACGTACAGACGTACAGACGTACAGACGTACGAGACGTACAGACGTACAGAGTACAGACGTACAGACGTACAGACGTACAGACGTACAGACGTACAGACGTACAGACGTAGACGTACAGACGTACAGACGTACAGACGTACAGACGTACAGACGTACAGACGTACAGACGTACAGACGTACAGACGTACAGACGTACAGACGTACAGACGTACAGACGTACAGACGTACAGACGTACAGACGTACAGACGTACAGACGTACAGACGTACAGACGTACAGACGTACAGACGTACAGACGTACAGACGTACAGACGTACAGACGTACAGACGTACAGACGTACAGACGTACAGACGTACAGACGTACAGAGACGTACAGACGTACAGACGTACAGACGTACAGACGTACAGACGTACAGACGTACAGACGTACAGACGTACAGACGTACAGACGTACAGACGTACAGACGTACAGACGTACAGACGTACAGACGTACAACGTACAGACGTACAGACGTACAGACGTACAGACGTACAGACGTACAGACGTACAGACGTACAGACGTACAGACGTACAGACGTACAGGACGTACAGACGTACAGACGTACAGACGTACAGACGTACAGACGTACAGACGTACAGACGTACAGACGTACAGACGTACAGACGTACAGACGTACAGACGTACAGACGTACAGACGTACAGACGTACAGACGTACAGACGTACAGACGTACAGACGTACAGACGTACAGACGTACAGACGTACAGACGTACAGACGTACAGACGTACAGACGTACAGAGACGTACAGACGTACAGACGTACAGACGTACAGACTACAGAGACAGACGTACAGACGTACAGACGTACAGACGTACAGACGTACAGACGTACGTACAGACGTACAGACGTACAGACGTACAGACGTACAGACGTACGACGTACAGACGTACAGACGTACAGACGTACAGACGTACAGACGTACAGACGTACAGACGTACAGACGTACAGACGTACAGACGTACAGACGTACAGACGTACAGACGTACAGACGTAAGTACAGACGTACAGACGTACAGACGTACAGACGTACAGACGTACAGACGTACAGACGTACAGACGTACAGACGTACAGACGTACAGACGTAACAGACGTACAGACGTACGACGTACAGACGTACAGACGTACAGACGTACAGACGTACAGACGTACAGACGTACAGACGTACAGACGTACAGACGTACAGACGTACAGACGACTACAGACGTACAGACGTACAGACGTACAGACGTACAGACGTACAGACGTACAGACGTACAGACGTACAGACGTACAGACGTACAGACGTACAGACGTACAGACGTACAGACGTACAGACGTACAGACGTACAGACGTAAGAGTCAGACGTACAGACGTACAGACGTACAGACGTACAGACGTACAGACGTACAGACGTACAGACGTACAGACGTACAGGACGTACAGACGTACAGACGTACAGACGTACAGACGTACAGACGTACAGACGTAGACGTACAGACGTACAGACGTACAGACGTACAGACGTACAGACGTACAGACGTACAGACGTACAGACGTACAGACGTACAGACGTACAGACGTACAGACGTACAGACGTACAGACGTACGACGTAAGACGTACAGACGTACAGACGTACAGACGTACAGACGTACAGACGTACAGACGTACAGACGTACAGAACGTACAGACGTACAGACGTACAGACGTACAGACGTACAGACGTACAGACGTACAGACGTACAGACGTACAGACGTACAGACGTACAGACGTAGCAGAGCTACAGACGTACAGACGTACAGACGTACAGACGTACAGACGTACAGACGTACAGACGTACAGACGTACAGACGTACAGACGTACAGACGTACAGACGTGCAGACGTACAGACGTACAGACGTACAGACGTACAGACGTACAGACGTACAGACGTACAGACGTACAGACGTACAGACGTACAGACGTACAGACGTACAGACGTACAGACGTACAGACGTACAGACGTACAGACGTACAGACGTACAGACGTACAGACGTACAGACGTACAGACGTACAGACGTACAGACGTACAGACGTACAGACGTACAGACGTACAGACGTACAGACGTACAGACGTACAGACGTACAGACGTACAGACGTACAGACGTACAGACGTACAGACGTACAGACGTACAGACGTACAGACGTACAGACGTACAGACGTACAGACGTACAGACGTACAGACGTACAGACGTACAGACGTACAGACGTACAGACGTACAGACGTACAGACGTACAGACGTACAGACGTACAGACGTACAGACGTACAGACGTACAGACGTACAGACGTACAGACGTACAGACGTACAGACGTACAGACGTACAGACGTACAGACGTACAGACGTACAGACGTACAGACGTACAGACGTACAGACGTACAGACGTACAGACGTACAGACGTACAGACGTACAGACGTACAAGACGTACAGGACGTACAGACGTACAGACGTACAGACGTACAGACGTACAGACGTACAGACGTACAGACGTACAGACGTACAGACGTACAGACGTACAGACGTACAGACGTACAGACGTACAGACGTACAGACGTACAGACGTACAGACGTACAGACGTACAGACGTACAGACGTACAGACGTACAGACGTACAGACGTACAGACGTACAGACGTACAGACGTACAGACGTACAGACGTACAGACGTACAGACGTACAGACGTACAGACGTACAGACGTACAGACGTACAGCGTACAGACGTACAGACGTACAGACGTACAGACGTACAGACGTACAGACGTACAGACGTACAGACGTACAGACGTACAGACGTACAGACGTACAGACGTACAGACGTACAGACGTACAGACGTACAGACGTACAGACGTACAGACGTACAGACGTACAGACGTACAGACGTACAGACGTACAGACGTACAGACGTACAGACGTACAGACGTACAGACGTACAGACGTACAGACGTACAGACGTACAGACGTACAGACGTACAGACGTACAGACGTACAGACGTACAGACGTACAGACGTACAGACGTACAGACGTACAGACGTACAGACGTACAGACGTACAGACGTACAGACGTACAGACGTACAGACGTACAGACGTACAGACGTACAGACGTACAGACGTACAGACGTACAGACGTACAGACGTACAGACGTACAGACGTACAGACGTACAGACGTACAGACGTACAGACGTACAGACGTACAGACGTACAGACGTACAGACGTACAGACGTACAGACGTACAGACGTACAGACGTACAGACGTACAGACGTACAGACGTACAGACGTACAGACGTACAGACGTACAGACGTACAGACGTACAGACACGTACAGACGTACAGACGTACAGACGTACAGACGTACAGACGTACAGACGTACAGACGTACAGACGTACAGACGTACAGACGTACAGACGTACAGACGTACAGACGTACAGACGTACAGACGTACAGACGTACAGACGTACAGACGTACCGACGTACAGACGTACAGACGTACAGACCGTACAGACGTACAGACGTACAGACGTACAGACGTACAGACGTACAGACGTACAGACGTACAGACGTACAGACGTACAGACGTACAGACGTACAGACGTACAGACGTACAGACGTACAGACGTACAGACGTACAGACGTACAGACGTACAGACGTACAGACGTACAGACGTACAGACGTACAGACGTACAGACGTACAGACGTACAGACGTACAGACGTACAGACGTACAGACGTACAGACGTACAGACGTACAGACGTACAGACGTACAGACGTACAGACGTACAGACGTACAGACGTACAGACGTACAGACGTACAGACGTACAGACGTACAGACGTACAGACAGACGTACAGACGTACAGACGTACAGACGTACAGACGTACAGACGTACAGACGTACAGACGTACAGACGTACAGACGTACAGACGTACAGACGTACAGACGTACAGACGTACAGACGTACAGACGTACAGACGTACAGACGTACAGACGTACAGACGTACAGACGTACAGACGTACAGACGTACAGACGTACAGACGTACAGACGTACAGACGTACAGACGTACAGACGTACAGACGTACAGACGTACAGACGTAACAGACGTACAGACGTACAGACGTACAGACGTACAGAGCTACAGACGTACAGACGTACAGACGTACAGACGTACAGACGTACAGACGTACAGACGTACAGACGTACAGACGTACAGACGTACAGACGTACAGACGTACAGACGTACAGACGTACAGACGTACAGACGTACAGACTACAGACGTACAGACGTACAGACGTACAGAGTACAGACGTACAGACGTACAGACGTACAGACGTACAGACGTACAGACGTACAGACGTACAGACGTACAGACGTACAGACGTACAGACGTACAGACGTACAGACGTACAGACGTACAGGACGTACAGACGTACAGACGTACAGACGTACAGACGTACAGACGTACAGACGTACAGACGTACAGACGTACAGACGTACAGACGTACAGACGTACAGACGTACAGACGTACAGACGTACAGACGTACAGACGTACAGACGTACAGACGTACAGACGTACAGACGTACAGACGTACAGACGTACAGACGTACAGACGTACAGACGTACAGACGTACAGACGACAGACGTACAGACGTACAGACGTACAGACGTACAGACGTACAGACGTACAGACGTACAGACGTACGCAGACGTACAGACGTACAGACGTACAGACGTACAGACGTACAGACGTACAGACGTACAGACGTACAGACGTACAGACGTACAGACGTACAGACGTACAGACGTACAGACGTACAGACGTACAGACGTACAGACGTACAGACGTACAGACGTACAGACGTACAGACGTACAGACGTACAGACGTACAGACGTACAGACGTACAGACGTACAGACGTACAGACGTACAGACGTACAGACGTACAGACGTACAGGACGTACAGACGTACAGACGTACAGACGTACAGACGTACAGACGTACAGACGTACAGACGTACAGACGTACAGACGTACAGACGTACAGACGTACAGACGTACAGACGTACAGACGTACAGACGTACAGACGTACAGACGTACAGACGTACAGACGTACAGACGTACAGACGTACAGACGTACAGACGTACAGACGTACAGACGTACAGACGTACAGACGTACAGACGTACAGACGTACAGACGTACAGACGTACAGACGTACAGACGTACAGACGTACAGACGTACAGACGTACAGACGTACAGACGTACAGACGTACAGACGTACAGGACGTACAGACGTACAGACGTACAGACGTACAGACGTACAGACGTACAGACGTACAGACGTACAGACGTACAGACGTACAGACGTACAGACGTACAGACGTACAGACGTACACGACGTACAGACGTACAGACGTACAGACGTACAGACGTACAGACGTACAGACGTACAGACGTACAGACGTACAGACGTACAGACGTACAGACGTACAGACGTACAGACGTACAGGACGTACAGACGTACAGACGTACAGACGTACAGACGTACAGACGTACAGACGTACAGACGTACAGACGTACAGACGTACAGACGTACAGACGTACAGACGTACAGACGTACAGACGTACAGACGTACAGACGTTACAGACGTACAGACGTACAGACGTACAGACGTACAGACGTACAGACGTACAGACGTACAGACGTACAGACGTACAGACGTACAGACGTACAGACGTACAGACGTACAGACGTACAGACGTACAGACGTACAGACGTACAGACGTACGTACAGACGTACAGACGTACAGACGTACAGACGTACAGACGTACAGCTACAGACGTACAGACGTACAGACGTACAGACGTACAGACGTACAGACGTACAGACGTACGACGTACAGACGTACAGACGTACAGACGTACAGACGTACAGACGTACAGACGTACAGACGTACAGACGTACAGACGTACAGACGTACAGACGTACAGACGTACAGACGTACAGACGTACAGACGTACAGGACGTACAGACGTACAGACGTACAGACGTACAGACGTACAGACGTACAGACGTACAGACGTACAGACGTACAGACGTACAGACGTAACAGACGTACAGACGTACAGACGTACAGACGTACAGACGTACAGACGTACAGACGTACAGACGTACAGACGTACAGACGTACAGACGTACAGACGTACAGACGTACAGACGTACAGACGTACAGACGTACAGACGTACAGACGTACAGACGTACAGACGTACAGACGTACAGACGTACAGACGTACAGACGTACAGACGTACAGACGTACAGACGTACAGACGTACAGACGTACAGACGTACAGACGTACAGACGTACAGACGTACAGACGTACAGACGTACAGACTACAGACGTACAGACGTACAGACGTACAGACGTACAGACGTACAGACGTACAGACGTACAGACGTACAGACGTACAGACGTACAGACGTACAGACGTACAGACGTACAGACGTACAGACGTACAGACGTACAGACGTACAGACGTACAGACGTACAGACGTACAGACGTACAGACGTACAGACGTACAGACGTACAGACGTACAGACGTACAGACGTACAGAGCTACAGACGTACAGACGTACAGACGTACAGACGTACAGACGTACAGACGTACAGACGTACAGACGTACAGACGTACAGACGTACAGACGTACAACGTACAGACGTACAGACGTACAGACGTACAGACGTACAGACGGTACAGGACGTACAGACGTACAGACGTACAGACGTACAGACGTACAGACGTACAGACGTACAGACGTACAGACGTACAGACGTACAGACGTACAGACGTACAGACGTACAGACGTACAGACGTACAGACGTACAGACGTACAGACGTACAGACGTACAGACGTACAGACGTACAGACGTACAGACGTACAGACGTACAGACGTACAGACGTACAGACTACAGACGTACAGACGTACAGACGTACAGACGTACAGACGTACAGACGTACAGACGTACAGAGCGTACAGACGTACAGACGTACAACGTACAACGTACAGACGTACAGACGTACAGACGTACAGACGTACAGACGTACAGACGTACAGACGTACAGACGTACAGACGTACAGACGTACAGACGTACAGACGTACAGACGTACAGACGTACAGCGTACAGCGTACAGACGTACAGACGTACAGACGTACAGACGTACAGACAGACTACAGACGTAACAGACGTACAGACGTACAGACGTACAGACGTACAGACGTACAGACGTACAGACGTACAGACGTACAGACGTACAGACGTACAGACGTACAGACGTACAGGACTACAGACGTACAGACGTACAGACGTACAGACGTACAGACGTACAGACGTACAGGCGTACAGGCGTACAGACGTACAGACGTACAGACGTACAGACGTACAGACGTACAGACGTACAGACGTACAGACGTACAGACGTACAGACGTACAGACGTACAGACGTACAGACGTACAGACGTACAGACGTACAGGCTACAGACGTACAGACGTACAGACGTACAGACGTACAGACAGACGTACAGACGTACAGACGTACAGACGTACAGACGTACAGACGTACAGACGTACAGACGTACAGACGTACAGACGTACAGACGTACAGACGTAACAGACGTACAGACGTACAGACGTACAGACGTACAGACGTACAGACGTACAGACGTACAGACGTACAGACGTACAGACGTACAGACGAACAGACGTACAGACGTACAGACGTACAGACGTACAGACGTACAGACGTACAGACGTACAGACGTACAGACGTACAGACGTACAGACGTACAGACGTACAGACGTACAGACGTACAGACGTACAGACGTACAGAACGTACAGACGTACAGACGTACAGACGTACAGACGTACAGACGTACAGACGTACAGACGTACAGACGTACAGACGTACAGACGTACAGACGTACAGACGTACAGACGTACAGACGTACAGACGTACAGACGTACAGACGTACAGACGTACAGACGTACAGACGTACAGACGTACAGACGTACAGACGTACAGACGTACAGACGTACAGACGTACAGACGTACAGACGTACAGACGTACAGACGTACAGACGTACAGACGTACAGACGTACAGACGTACAGACGTACAGACGTACAGACGTACAGACGTACAGACGTACAGAAGACGTACAGACGTACAGACGTACAGACGTACAGACGTACAGACGTACAGACGTACAGACGTACAGACGTACAGACGTACAGACGTACAGACGTACAGACGTACAGACGTACAGACGTACAGACGTACAGACGTACAGACGTACAGACGTACAGACGTACAGACGTACAGACGTACAGACGTACAGACGTACAGACGTACAGACGTACAGACGTACAGACGTACAGACGTACAGACGTACAGACGTACAGACGTACAGACGTACAGACGTACAGACGTACAGACGTACAGACGTACAGACGTACAGACGTACAGACGTACAGACGTACAGACGTACAGACGTACAGACGTACAGACGTACAGACGTACAGACGTACAGACGTACAGACGTACAGACGTACAGACGTACAGACGTACAGACGTACAGACGTACAGACGTACAGACGTACAGACGTACAGACGTACAGACGTACAGACGTACAGACGTACAGACGTACAGACGTACAGACGTACAGACGTACAGACGTACAGACGTACAGACGTACAGACGTACAGACGTACAGACGTACAGACGTACAGACGTACAGACGTACAGACGTACAGACGTACAGACGTACAGACGTACAGACGTACAGACGTACAGACGTACAGACGTACAGACGTACAGACGTACAGACGTACAGACGTACAGACGTACAGACGTACAGACGTACAGACGTACAGACGTACAGACGTACAGACGTACAGACGTACAGACGTACAGACGTACAGACGTACAGACGTACAGACGTACAGACGTACAGACGTACAGACGTACAGACGTACAGACGTACAGACGTACAGACGTACAGACGTACAGACGTACAGACGTACAGACGTACAGACGTACAGACGTACAGACGTACAGACGTACAGACGTACAGACGTACAGACGTACAGACGTACAGACGTACAGACGTACAGACGTACAGACGTACAGACGTACAGACGTACAGACGTACAGACGTACAGACGTACAGACGTACAGACGTACAGACGTACAGACGTACAGACGTACAGACGTACAGACGTACAGACGTACAGACGTACAGACGTACAGACGTACAGACGTACAGACGTACAGACGTACAGACGTACAGACGTACAGACGTACAGACGTACAGACGTACAGACGTACAGACGTACAGACGTACAGACGTACAGACGTACAGACGTACAGACGTACAGACGTACAGACGTACAGACGTACAGACGTACAGACGTACAGACGTACAGACGTACAGACGTACAGACGTACAGACGTACAGACGTACAGACGTACAGACGTACAGACGTACAGACGTACAGACGTACAGACGTACAGACGTACAGACGTACAGACGTACAGACGTACAGACGTACAGACGTACAGACGTACAGACGTACAGACGTACAGACGTACAGACGTACAGACGTACAGACGTACAGACGTACAGACGTACAGACGTACAGACGTACAGACGTACAGACGTACAGACGTACAGACGTACAGACGTACAGACGTACAGACGTACAGACGTACAGACGTACAGACGTACAGACGTACAGACGTACAGACGTACAGACGTACAGACGTACAGACGTACAGACGTACAGACGTACAGACGTACAGACGTACAGACGTACAGACGTACAGACGTACAGACGTACAGACGTACAGACGTACAGACGTACAGACGTACAGACGTACAGACGTACAGACGTACAGACGTACAGACGTACAGACGTACAGACGTACAGACGTACAGACGTACAGACGTACAGACGTACAGACGTACAGACGTACAGACGTACAGACGTACAGACGTACAGACGTACAGACGTACAGACGTACAGACGTACAGACGTACAGACGTACAGACGTACAGACGTACAGACGTACAGACGTACAGACGTACAGACGTACAGACGTACAGACGTACAGACGTACAGACGTACAGACGTACAGACGTACAGACGTACAGACGTACAGACGTACAGACGTACAGACGTACAGACGTACAGACGTACAGACGTACAGACGTACAGACGTACAGACGTACAGACGTACAGACGTACAGACGTACAGACGTACAGACGTACAGACGTACAGACGTACAGACGTACAGACGTACAGACGTACAGACGTACAGACGTACAGACGTACAGACGTACAGACGTACAGACGTACAGACGTACAGACGTACAGACGTACAGACGTACAGACGTACAGACGTACAGACGTACAGACGTACAGACGTACAGACGTACAGACGTACAGACGTACAGACGTACAGACGTACAGACGTACAGACGTACAGACGTACAGACGTACAGACGTACAGACGTACAGACGTACAGACGTACAGACGTACAGACGTACAGACGTACAGACGTACAGACGTACAGACGTACAGACGTACAGACGTACAGACGTACAGACGTACAGACGTACAGACGTACAGACGTACAGACGTACAGACGTACAGACGTACAGACGTACAGACGTACAGACGTACAGACGTACAGACGTACAGACGTACAGACGTACAGACGTACAGACGTACAGACGTACAGACGTACAGACGTACAGACGTACAGACGTACAGACGTACAGACGTACAGACGTACAGACGTACAGACGTACAGACGTACAGACGTACAGACGTACAGACGTACAGACGTACAGACGTACAGACGTACAGACGTACAGACGTACAGACGTACAGACGTACAGACGTACAGACGTACAGACGTACAGACGTACAGACGTACAGACGTACAGACGTACAGACGTACAGACGTACAGACGTACAGACGTACAGACGTACAGACGTACAGACGTACAGACGTACAGACGTACAGACGTACAGACGTACAGACGTACAGACGTACAGACGTACAGACGTACAGACGTACAGACGTACAGACGTACAGACGTACAGACGTACAGACGTACAGACGTACAGACGTACAGACGTACAGACGTACAGACGTACAGACGTACAGACGTACAGACGTACAGACGTACAGACGTACAGACGTACAGACGTACAGACGTACAGACGTACAGACGTACAGACGTACAGACGTACAGACGTACAGACGTACAGACGTACAGACGTACAGACGTACAGACGTACAGACGTACAGACGTACAGACGTACAGACGTACAGACGTACAGACGTACAGACGTACAGACGTACAGACGTACAGACGTACAGACGTACAGACGTACAGACGTACAGACGTACAGACGTACAGACGTACAGACGTACAGACGTACAGACGTACAGACGTACAGACGTACAGACGTACAGACGTACAGACGTACAGACGTACAGACGTACAGACGTACAGACGTACAGACGTACAGACGTACAGACGTACAGACGTACAGACGTACAGACGTACAGACGTACAGACGTACAGACGTACAGACGTACAGACGTACAGACGTACAGACGTACAGACGTACAGACGTACAGACGTACAGACGTACAGACGTACAGACGTACAGACGTACAGACGTACAGACGTACAGACGTACAGACGTACAGACGTACAGACGTACAGACGTACAGACGTACAGACGTACAGACGTACAGACGTACAGACGTACAGACGTACAGACGTACAGACGTACAGACGTACAGACGTACAGACGTACAGACGTACAGACGTACAGACGTACAGACGTACAGACGTACAGACGTACAGACGTACAGACGTACAGACGTACAGACGTACAGACGTACAGACGTACAGACGTACAGACGTACAGACGTACAGACGTACAGACGTACAGACGTACAGACGTACAGACGTACAGACGTACAGACGTACAGACGTACAGACGTACAGACGTACAGACGTACAGACGTACAGACGTACAGACGTACAGACGTACAGACGTACAGACGTACAGACGTACAGACGTACAGACGTACAGACGTACAGACGTACAGACGTACAGACGTACAGACGTACAGACGTACAGACGTACAGACGTACAGACGTACAGACGTACAGACGTACAGACGTACAGACGTACAGACGTACAGACGTACAGACGTACAGACGTACAGACGTACAGACGTACAGACGTACAGACGTACAGACGTACAGACGTACAGACGTACAGACGTACAGACGTACAGACGTACAGACGTACAGACGTACAGACGTACAGACGTACAGACGTACAGACGTACAGACGTACAGACGTACAGACGTACAGACGTACAGACGTACAGACGTACAGACGTACAGACGTACAGACGTACAGACGTACAGACGTACAGACGTACAGACGTACAGACGTACAGACGTACAGACGTACAGACGTACAGACGTACAGACGTACAGACGTACAGACGTACAGACGTACAGACGTACAGACGTACAGACGTACAGACGTACAGACGTACAGACGTACAGACGTACAGACGTACAGACGTACAGACGTACAGACGTACAGACGTACAGACGTACAGACGTACAGACGTACAGACGTACAGACGTACAGACGTACAGACGTACAGACGTACAGACGTACAGACGTACAGACGTACAGACGTACAGACGTACAGACGTACAGACGTACAGACGTACAGACGTACAGACGTACAGACGTACAGACGTACAGACGTACAGACGTACAGACGTACAGACGTACAGACGTACAGACGTACAGACGTACAGACGTACAGACGTACAGACGTACAGACGTACAGACGTACAGACGTACAGACGTACAGACGTACAGACGTACAGACGTACAGACGTACAGACGTACAGACGTACAGACGTACAGACGTACAGACGTACAGACGTACAGACGTACAGACGTACAGACGTACAGACGTACAGACGTACAGACGTACAGACGTACAGACGTACAGACGTACAGACGTACAGACGTACAGACGTACAGACGTACAGACGTACAGACGTACAGACGTACAGACGTACAGACGTACAGACGTACAGACGTACAGACGTACAGACGTACAGACGTACAGACGTACAGACGTACAGACGTACAGACGTACAGACGTACAGACGTACAGACGTACAGACGTACAGACGTACAGACGTACAGACGTACAGACGTACAGACGTACAGACGTACAGACGTACAGACGTACAGACGTACAGACGTACAGACGTACAGACGTACAGACGTACAGACGTACAGACGTACAGACGTACAGACGTACAGACGTACAGACGTACAGACGTACAGACGTACAGACGTACAGACGTACAGACGTACAGACGTACAGACGTACAGACGTACAGACGTACAGACGTACAGACGTACAGACGTACAGACGTACAGACGTACAGACGTACAGACGTACAGACGTACAGACGTACAGACGTACAGACGTACAGACGTACAGACGTACAGACGTACAGACGTACAGACGTACAGACGTACAGACGTACAGACGTACAGACGTACAGACGTACAGACGTACAGACGTACAGACGTACAGACGTACAGACGTACAGACGTACAGACGTACAGACGTACAGACGTACAGACGTACAGACGTACAGACGTACAGACGTACAGACGTACAGACGTACAGACGTACAGACGTACAGACGTACAGACGTACAGACGTACAGACGTACAGACGTACAGACGTACAGACGTACAGACGTACAGACGTACAGACGTACAGACGTACAGACGTACAGACGTACAGACGTACAGACGTACAGACGTACAGACGTACAGACGTACAGACGTACAGACGTACAGACGTACAGACGTACAGACGTACAGACGTACAGACGTACAGACGTACAGACGTACAGACGTACAGACGTACAGACGTACAGACGTACAGACGTACAGACGTACAGACGTACAGACGTACAGACGTACAGACGTACAGACGTACAGACGTACAGACGTACAGACGTACAGACGTACAGACGTACAGACGTACAGACGTACAGACGTACAGACGTACAGACGTACAGACGTACAGACGTACAGACGTACAGACGTACAGACGTACAGACGTACAGACGTACAGACGTACAGACGTACAGACGTACAGACGTACAGACGTACAGACGTACAGACGTACAGACGTACAGACGTACAGACGTACAGACGTACAGACGTACAGACGTACAGACGTACAGACGTACAGACGTACAGACGTACAGACGTACAGACGTACAGACGTACAGACGTACAGACGTACAGACGTACAGACGTACAGACGTACAGACGTACAGACGTACAGACGTACAGACGTACAGACGTACAGACGTACAGACGTACAGACGTACAGACGTACAGACGTACAGACGTACAGACGTACAGACGTACAGACGTACAGACGTACAGACGTACAGACGTACAGACGTACAGACGTACAGACGTACAGACGTACAGACGTACAGACGTACAGACGTACAGACGTACAGACGTACAGACGTACAGACGTACAGACGTACAGACGTACAGACGTACAGACGTACAGACGTACAGACGTACAGACGTACAGACGTACAGACGTACAGACGTACAGACGTACAGACGTACAGACGTACAGACGTACAGACGTACAGACGTACAGACGTACAGACGTACAGACGTACAGACGTACAGACGTACAGACGTACAGACGTACAGACGTACAGACGTACAGACGTACAGACGTACAGACGTACAGACGTACAGACGTACAGACGTACAGACGTACAGACGTACAGACGTACAGACGTACAGACGTACAGACGTACAGACGTACAGACGTACAGACGTACAGACGTACAGACGTACAGACGTACAGACGTACAGACGTACAGACGTACAGACGTACAGACGTACAGACGTACAGACGTACAGACGTACAGACGTACAGACGTACAGACGTACAGACGTACAGACGTACAGACGTACAGACGTACAGACGTACAGACGTACAGACGTACAGACGTACAGACGTACAGACGTACAGACGTACAGACGTACAGACGTACAGACGTACAGACGTACAGACGTACAGACGTACAGACGTACAGACGTACAGACGTACAGACGTACAGACGTACAGACGTACAGACGTACAGACGTACAGACGTACAGACGTACAGACGTACAGACGTACAGACGTACAGACGTACAGACGTACAGACGTACAGACGTACAGACGTACAGACGTACAGACGTACAGACGTACAGACGTACAGACGTACAGACGTACAGACGTACAGACGTACAGACGTACAGACGTACAGACGTACAGACGTACAGACGTACAGACGTACAGACGTACAGACGTACAGACGTACAGACGTACAGACGTACAGACGTACAGACGTACAGACGTACAGACGTACAGACGTACAGACGTACAGACGTACAGACGTACAGACGTACAGACGTACAGACGTACAGACGTACAGACGTACAGACGTACAGACGTACAGACGTACAGACGTACAGACGTACAGACGTACAGACGTACAGACGTACAGACGTACAGACGTACAGACGTACAGACGTACAGACGTACGTACAGACGTACAGCGTACAGACGTACAGACGTACAGACGTACAGACGTACAGACGTACAGACGTACAGACGTACAGACGTACAGACGTACAGACGTACAGACGTACAGACGTACAGACGTACAGACGTACAGACGTACAGACGTACAGACGTACAGACGTACAGACGTACAGACGTACAGACGTACAGACGTACAGACGTACAGACGTACAGACGTACAGACGTACAGACGTACAGACGTACAGACGTACAGACGTACAGACGTACAGACGTACAGACGTACAGACGTACAGACGTACAGACGTACAGACGTACAGACGTACAGACGTACAGACGTACAGACGTACAGACGTACAGACGTACAGACGTACAGACGTACAGACGTACAGACGTACAGACGTACAGACGTACAGACGTACAGACGTACAGACGTACAGACGTACAGACGTACAGACGTACAGACGTACAGACGTACAGACGTACAGACGTACAGACGTACAGACGTACAGACGTACAGACGTACAGACGTACAGACGTACAGACGTACAGACGTACAGACGTACAGACGTACAGACGTACAGACGTACAGACGTACAGACGTACAGACGTACAGACGTACAGACGTACAGACGTACAGACGTACAGACGTACAGACGTACAGACGTACAGACGTACAGACGTACAGACGTACAGACGTACAGACGTACAGACGTACAGACGTACAGACGTACAGACGTACAGACGTACAGACGTACAGACGTACAGACGTACAGACGTACAGACGTACAGACGTACAGACGTACAGACGTACAGACGTACAGACGTACAGACGTACCAGACGTACAGACGTACAGACGTACAGACGTACAGACGTACAGACGTACAGACGTACAGACGTACAGACGTACAGACGTACAGACGTACAGACGTACAGACGTACAGACGTACAGACGTACAGACGTACAGACGTACAGACGTACAGACGTACAGACGTACAGACGTACAGACGTACAGACGTACAGACGTACAGACGTACAGACGTACAGACGTACAGACGTACAGACGTACAGACGTACAGACGTACAGACGTACAGACGTACAGACGTACAGACGTACAGACGTACAGACGTACAGACGTACAGACGTACAGACGTACAGACGTACAGACGTACAGACGTACAGACGTACAGACGTACAGACGTACAGACGTACAGACGTACAGACGTACAGACGTACAGACGTACAGACGTACAGACGTACAGACGTACAGACGTACAGACGTACAGACGTACAGACGTACAGACGTACAGACGTACAGACGTACAGACGTACAGACGTACAGACGTACAGACGTACAGACGTACAGACGTACAGACGTACAGACGTACAGACGTACAGACGTACAGACGTACAGACGTACAGACGTACAGACGTACAGACGTACAGACGTACAGACGTACAGACGTACAGACGTACAGACGTACAGACGTACAGACGTACAGACGTACAGACGTACAGACGTACAGACGTACAGACGTACAGACGTACAGACGTACAGACGTACAGACGTACAGACGTACAGACGTACAGACGTACAGACGTACAGACGTACAGACGTACAGACGTACAGACGTACAGACGTACAGACGTACAGACGTACAGACGTACAGACGTACAGACGTACAGACGTACAGACGTACAGACGTACAGACGTACAGACGTACAGACGTACAGACGTACAGACGTACAGACGTACAGACGTACAGACGTACAGACGTACAGACGTACAGACGTACAGACGTACAGACGTACAGACGTACAGACGTACAGACGTACAGACGTACAGACGTACAGACGTACAGACGTACAGACGTACAGACGTACAGACGTACAGACGTACAGACGTACAGACGTACAGACGTACAGACGTACAGACGTACAGACGTACAGACGTACAGACGTACAGACGTACAGACGTACAGACGTACAGACGTACAGACGTACAGACGTACAGACGTACAGACGTACAGACGTACAGACGTACAGACGTACAGACGTACAGACGTACAGACGTACAGACGTACAGACGTACAGACGTACAGACGTACAGACGTACAGACGTACAGACGTACAGACGTACAGACGTACAGACGTACAGACGTACAGACGTACAGACGTACAGA
>CATOUR010000803.1:0-33188 GCA_951848785.1 Callosobruchus maculatus | reverse complement strand
CGTTTTCTATCGTTTACAGTTGTTATCTGCTTGATTTTCTGTTGTTTTTAGCTATTTTCTGCTCTTTTCTGTTATATTCGGCTGAATTTAGTCGTTTTCTATTGTTTAGCGCTGTTATCTGCCCGATTTTTTGTGGTTATGCTCTGTTTTTCTGTTCTATTTGGTTGTACTCGGTCGCTTTCTAGCGTTTACCAGCCGTTATCTGCTTGCTTTCTGTCGTTTTGCGTTAGTTTTGACTCTATTCGGTTGTATTTGGTCGTTTTGTACCGTTTAACAGTTGTTATCTGCTTGATTTCCGTTGTTTTTAGCTGTTTTCTGTCCTTTTCTTGTTGTATTCGGCTGAATTTAGTCGTTTTCCTATTGTTTTAGCGCTGTTATCTGCCCGCTTTCTGTTGTTATGCTCTGTTTTCTGTTCTATTTGGTTGTACTCGGTCGCTTTCTAGCGTTTACAGCCGTTATCTGCTTGCTTTCTGTCGTTTTGCGTTAGTTTTGACTCTATTCGGTTGTATTTGGTCGTTTTGTACCGTTTACAGTTGTTATCTGCTTGATTTCTGTTGTTTTTAGCTGTTTTCTGTCCTTTTCTTGTTGTATTCGGCTGAATTTAGTCGTTTTCTATTGTTTAGCGCTGTTATCTGCCTGCTTTCTGTTGTTATGCTCTGTTTTCTGTTCTATTTGGTTGAATTCGGTCGTTTTCTACCGTTTACAGCCGTTATCTGCTTGCTTTCTGTTGTTCTAGGAGCTGTTTTCTGTTATTTTCAGTTGTATTCTGCTGTGTTTAGTGGTTTTCTGTTTGTTTAGCGCTGTTATCTGATTACTTTCTGTCGTTTTTTAGCCGGATTTGGCTCTATTCGGTTGTATTTGGTCATTTTCTACCGTTTACAGCTGTTATCTGCCTGCTTTCTGTTGTTTTTAGCTGTTTTCCTACTCATTTTGGTTGTATTTGGCTGTGTTTAGTCGTTTTCTGCTGTTTCCCGCTGTTATCTGCTTGCTTTCTGTCGTTTTGAGTTACTTCTGACCCTATTCGGTTGTATTTGGTCGTTTTCTATCGTTTACAGTTGTTATCTGCTTGATTTCTGTTGTTTTTAGCTATTTTCTGTTCTTTTCTTGTTGTATTCGGCTGAATTTAGTCGTTTTCTATTGTTTAGCGCTGTTATCTGCCCGCTTTCTGTTGTTATGCTCTGTTTTCTGTTCTATTTAGTTGTATGCGGGGCCGTTTCCTACCGTTTACAGCCGTTATCTGCTTGCTTTCTGTTGCTTTGAGAGCTGTTTTCTGTTATTTTCGGATGTATTCGGCTGTGCTTAGTCGTTTTCTCTTGTTTAGCGCTGTTATCTGCTTGCTTTCTGTCGGTTTTGGCTCTATTCGGTTGTATTTGGTCGTTTTCTATCGTTTACAGTTGTTATCTACTCGATTTCTGTTGTTTTTTAGCTGTTTCCTGTTCTTTCCTTGTTGTATTCGGCTGAGTTTTAGTCGTTTTTTATTGTTTAGCGCTTTTATCTGCCTTCTTTCTGTTGTTATGCTCTGCTTTCTGTTCTATTTGGTTGTATTCAGTCGTTTTCTACCGTTTACCAGCCGTTATCTGCTTGCTTTCTGTTGTTTTGAGAGCTGTATTCTGTTATTTTCGGATGTATTCGGCTGTGTTTTGTCGTTTTCTGTTGTTTAGAGCACTGGTATCTGCCTGCTTTCTGTTGTTGTGCTCTGTTTTCTGTTCTATTCGGTTGTATTTGGTCGTTTTGGTACCGTTTACAGTTGTTATCTGCTTGATTTCTGTTGTTTTTAGCTGTTTTCTGTTCTTTTCTTGTTCTATTAGGCTGAATTTAGTCATTTTCTATTGTTTAGCGCTGTTATCTGCCTGCTTTCTGTTGTTATGCATTGTTCTCTGTTCTATTTGGTTGTATTCGGCGTCGTTTTTCTACCGTTTACCAGCCGTTATCTGCTTGCTTTCTGTTGTTCTAGGAGCTGTTTTCTGTCATTTTCAGTTGTATTCCCTCTGTATTTAGTCGTTTTCTGTTGCTTAGGCGCTGTTATCTGCTTACTTTCTGTCGTTTTTAGCTGGATTTGACTCTATTCGGTTGTATTTGGTCATTTTCTACCGTTTACAGCTGTTATCTGCCTGCTTTCTGTTGTTTTTAGCTGTTTTCTACTCATTTTGGTTGTATTCGGCTGTGTTTAGGTCGTTTTCTGCTGTTTCCCCCGCTGTTATCTGCTTGCTTTTTTGTCGTTTTGAGTTAGTTCTGACCCTATCCCGGTTGTATTTGGTCGTTTTCTATCGTTTACAGTTGTTATCTGCTTGATTTCTGTTGTTTTTAGCTATTTTTCTGTTCTTTTCTTGTTGTATTCGGCTGAATTTAGTCGTTTTTTATTGTTTTAGCGCTTTTAATCTGCCTTCTTTCTGTTGTTATGCTCTGTTTTCTGTTCTATTTGGTTGTATTCAGTCGTTTTCTTCCTACCGTTTACAGCCGTTATCTGCTTGCTTTCTGTTGCTTTGAGAGCTGTTTTCTGTTATTTTCGGATGTATTCGGCTGTGCTTAGTCGTTTTCCCTCTTGTTTAGCGCTGTTATCTGCTTGCTTTCTGTCGGTTTTGGCTCTATTCGGTTGTATTTCGTCGTTTTCTATCGTTTACAGTTGTTATCTACTCGATTTCTGTTGTTTTTAGCTGTTTTCTGTTCTTTTCCTTGTTGTATTCGGCTGAATTTAGTCGTTTTTTTTGTTGTGTAGCGCTTTTATCTGCCTTCTTTCTGTTGTTATGCTCTGTTTTCTGTTCTATTTGGTTGTATTCAGTCGTTTTCTCTACCGTTTACCACAGCCGTTATCTGCTTGCTTTCTGTTGTTTTGAGAGCTGTTTTCTGTTATTTTCGGATGTATTCGGCTGTGTTTTGTCGTTTTTCTGTTGTTTAGCGCTGTTATCTGCCTGCTTTCTGTTGTTATGCTCTGTTTTCTGTTCTATTCGGTTGTATTTGGTCGTTTTGTACCGTTTGCAGTTGTTATCTGCTTGATTTCTGTAGTTTTTCAGCTGTTTTCTTTTCTTTTCTTGTTGTATTCGGCTCAATTTAGTCATTTTCTATTGTTTAGCGCTGTTATATGCCTGCTTTCTGTTGTTATGCTCTGTTTTCTGTTCTATTTGGTTGTATTCGGTCGCTTTCTAGCGTTTACAGCCGTTATCTGCTTGCTTTCTCTGTCGTTTTGCGTTAGTTTTGACTCTATTCGGTTGTATTTGGTCGTTTTGTACCATTTGCAGTTGTTATCTGCTTGATTTCTGTTGTTTTTAGCTGTTTTCTGTCCTTTTCTTGTTGTATTCGGCTGAATTTAGTCGTTTTCTATTGTTTAGCGCTGTTATCTGCCTGCTTTCTTTTGTTATGCTTTGTTTTCTGTTCCATTTGGTTGTATTGGGGTCGTTTTCTCTACCGTTTACCCCAGCCGTTATCTGCTTGCTTTCTGTTGTTCTAGGAGCTGTTTTCTGTTATTTTCAGTTGTATTCCGCTGTATTTAGTCGTTTTCTGTTGCTTAGCGCTGTTATCTGCTTACTTTCTGTCGTTTTTAGCTGGATTTGACTCTATTCGGTTGTATTTGGTCATTTTTCTACGGTTTTACAGCAGTTATCTGCCTGCTTTCTGTTGTTATGCTCTGTTTTCTGTTCTATTCGGTTGTATTTGGTCGTTTTGTACCGTTTACAGTTGTTATCTGCTTGATTTCTGTTGTTTTTTAGCTGTTTTAATGTTCTTTTCTTGTTGTAGTCGCTGAATTTAGTCATTTTCTATTGTTTAGCGCTGTTATCTGCCTGCTTTTTGTTGTTTTTAGCTATTTTCTGTTCTTTTCCTTGTTGTATTCGGCTGAATTTAGTCGTCTTCTATTGTTTAGCGCTGTTATCTGCCCGCTTTCTGTTGTTATGCTCTGTTTTCTGTTCTATTTGGTTGTATTCGGTCGTTTTCTACCGTTTACCCCAGCCCGTTATCTGCTTGCTTTCTGTTGTTCTACAGGGCTGTTTTCTGTTATTTTCAGTTGTATTCCGCTGTGTTTAGTGGTTTTCTGTTGTCTAGCGCTGTTATCTGCTTACTTTCTCTGTCGTTTTTAGCCGGATTTGGCTCTATTCGGTTGTATTTGGTCATTTTTCTACCGTTTACAGCTGTTATCTGCCTGCTTTCTGTTGTTTCTTTGCTGTTTTCTACTCATTTTGGTTGTATTCGGCTGTGTTTAGTCGTTTTCTGCTGTTTCCCGCTGTTATCTGCTTGCTTTCTGTCGTTTTGAGTTAGTTCTGACCCTATTCGGTTGTATTTGGTCGTTTTCTATCGTTTACAGTTGTTATCTGCTTGATTTCTGTTGTTTTTAGCTATTTTCTGTTCTTTTTCCTTGTTGTATTCGGCTGAATTTAGTCGTTTTCTATTGTTTAGCGCTGTTATCTGCCCGCTTTCTGTTGTTATGCTCTGTTTTCTGTTCTATTTAGTTGCATGCGGCCGTTTCCTACCGTTTACAAGCCGTTATCTGCTTGCTTTCTGTTGCTTTGAGAGCTGTTTTTCTGTTATTTTCTGATGTATTCGGCTGTGCTTAAGTCGTTTTCCTCTTGTTTAGCGCTGTTATCTGCTTGCTTTCTGTCGGTTTGGCTCTATTCGGTTGTATTTGGTCGTTTTCTATCGTTTACAGTTGTTATCTACTCGATTTCTGTTGTTTTTTAGCTGTTTTCTTTTCTTTTCTTGTTGTATTCGGCTGAATTTAGTCATTTTTTATTGTTTAGCGCTTTTATCTGCCTTCTTTCTGTTGTTATAGCTCTAGTTTTCTCTGTTCTAATTGATTGTATTCAGTCGTTTTCTACCGTTTACAGCCGTTATCCTGCTTGCTTTCTGTTGTTTTGAGAGCTGTTTTCTGTTATTTTCGATGTATTCGGCTGTGTTTTGTCGTTTTCCTGTTGTTTAGCGCTGTTATCTGCCTGCTCTTTCTGTTGTTATGCTCTGTTTTCTGTTCTATTCGGTTGTATTTGGTCGTTTTGTACCGTTTACAGTTGTTATCTGCTTGATTTCTGTTGTTTTTAGCTGTTTTCTGTTTTCTTTTCCTTGTTGTATTCGGCTGAATTTAGTCCATTTTCTATTGTTCAGCCGCTGTTATCTGCCTGCTTTCTGTTGTTATGCTCTGTTTTTTGTTCTATTTGGTTGTATTCGGTCGTTTCTCTACCATTTACAGCCGTTATCTGCTTGCTTTCTGTTGTTCTAGGAGCTTTTTTCTGTTATTTTCAGTTGTATTCCGCTGTATTTAGTCGTTTTCTGTTGCTTAGCGCTGTTATCTGCTTACTTTCTGTCGTTTTTTAGCTGGATTTTACTCTATTCGGTTGTATTTGGTCATTTTCTACCGTTTACCACAGCTGTTATCTGCCTGCTTTTTGTTGTTTTTTAGCTATTTTCCTGTTCTTTTCTTGTTGTATTCGGCTGAATTTAGTCGTTTTCTATTGTTTAGCGCTGTTATCTGCCCGCTTTCCTGTTGTTATGCTCTGTTTTTCTGTTCTATTTGGTTGTACTCGGTCGCTTTCCTAGCGTTTTACAGCCCGTTATCTGCTTGCTTTCTGTCGTTTTGCGTTAGTTTTGACTCTATTCGGTTGTATTTGGTCGTTTTGTACCGTTTACAGTTGTTATCCTGCTTGATTTTCTGTTGTTTTTAGCTGTTTTTCTGTCCTTTTCTTGTTGTATTCGGCTGAATTTAGTCGTTTTCTATTGTTTAGCGCTGTTATCTGCCCGCTTTCTGTTGTTATGCTCTGTTTTCTGTTCTATTTGGTTGTACTCGGTCGCTTTCTAGCGTTTACAGCCGTTATCTGCTTGCTTTCTGTCGTTTTGCGTTAGTTTTGACTCTATTCGGTTGTATTTGGTCGTTTTGTACCGTTTACAGTTGTTATCTGCTTGATTTCTGTTGTTTTTTAGCTGTTTTCTGTCCCTTTTCTTGTTGTATTCGGCTGAATTTAGTCGTTTTCTATTGTTTAGCGCTGTTATCTGCCTGCTTTCCTGTTGTTATCGCTCTGTTTTTCTGTTCTATTCGGTTGTATTTGGGTCGTTTTGTACCGTTTACCAGTTGTTATCTGCTTGATTTCTGTTGTTTTTAGCTGTTTTCTGTTCTTTTCCTTGTTGTATTCGGCTGAATTTAGTCATTTTCTATTGTTCAGCGCTGTTATCTGCCTGCTTTCCTGTTGTTATGCTCTGTTTTTTGTTCTATTTGGTTGTATTCGGTCGTTTTCTACCATTTACAGCCGTTATCTGCTTACTTTCTGTTGTTCTAGGAGCTGTTTTCTGTTATTTTCAGTTGTATTCCGCTGTATTAGTCGTTTTCTGTTGCTTAGCGCTGTTATCTGCTTACTTTCTGTCGTTTTTTAGCTGGATTTGACTCTATTTCGGTTGTATTTGGTCATTTTCTACCGTTTGCAGCTGTTATCTGCCTGCTTTTTGTTGTTTTTAGCTATTTTCCTGTTCTCTTTTCCTTGTTGTATTCGGCTGAATTTAGTCGTTTTTCTATTGTTTAGCGCTGTTATCTGCCCGATTTTTTGTGGTTATGCTCTGTTTTCTGTTCTATTTGTTTGTACTCGGTCGCTTTCTAGCGTTTACAGCCGTTATCTGCTTGCTTTCTGTCGTTTTGCGTTAGTTTTGACTCTATTCGGTTGTATTTGGTCGTTTTGTACCGTTTACCAGTTGTAATCTGCTTGATTTCTGTTGTTTTTAGCTGTTTTCTGTCCTTTTCTTGTTGTATTCGGCTGAATTTAGTCGTTTTCTATTGTTTAGCGCTGTTATCTGCCCGCTTTCTGTTGTTATGCTCTGTTTTCTGTTCTATTTGGTTGTACTCGGTCGCTTCTCTACCGTTCACGGCTGTTATCTGCCTGCTTTCTGTTGTTTTTAGCTGTTTTCTACTCATTTTTGGTTGTATTCCGGCTGTGTTTAGTCGTTTTCTGCTGTTTCCCCCGCTGTTATCTGCTTGCTTTCTGTCGTTTTGAGTTAGTTCTGACCCTATTCGGTTGTATTTGGTCGTTTTCTATCGTTTACAGTTGTTATCTGCTTGATTTCTGTTGTTTTTAGCTATTTTTCTGCTCTTTTCTGTATATTCGGCTGAATTTAGTCCGTTTTCTATTGTTTAGCGCTGTTATCTGCCCCGATTTTTTGTGGTTATGCTCTGTTTTCTGTTCTATTTGGTTGTACTCGGTCGCTTTCCTAGCGTTTACAGCCGTTATCTGCTTGCTTTCTGTCGTTTTTGCGTCAGTTTTGACTCTATTCGGTTGTATTTGGTCGTTTTGTACCGTTTACAGTTGTTATCTGCTTGATTTCCGTTGTTTTTAGCTGTTTTCTGTCCTTTTCTTGTTGTATTCGCGCTGAATTTAGTCGTTTTCTATTGTTTAGCGCTGTTATCTGCCCGCTTTCTGTTGTTATGCTCTGTTTTCTGTTCTATTTGGTTGTACTCGGTCGCTTTCTAGCGTTTACAGCCGTTATCTGCTTGCTTTCTGTCCGTTTTGCGTTAGTTTTGACTCTATTCGGTTGTATTTGGTCGTTTTGTACCGTTTTACAGTTGTTATCTGCTTGATTTCTGTTGTTTTTAGCTGTTTTCTGTCCTTTTCTTGTTGTATTCGGCTGAATTTAGTCGTTTTCTATTGTTTAGCGCTGTTATCTGCCTGCTTTCTGTTGTTATGCTCTGTTTTCTGTTCTATTTGGTTGAATTCGGTCGTTTCTTCCCTACCGTTTACAGCCGTTATCTGCTTGCTTTCTGTTGTTCTAAGGAGCTGTTTTTCTGTTATTTTCAGTTGTATTCTGCTGTGTTTAGTGGTTTTCTGTTGTTTAGCGCTGTTATCTGATTACTTTCTGTCGTTTTTTAGCCGGATTTGGCTCTATTCGGTTGTATTTGGTCATTTTCTACCGTTTTACAGCTGTTATCTGCCTGCTTTCTGTTGTTTTTAGCTGTTTTCTACTCATTTTGGTTGTATTTGGCTGTGTTTAGTCGTTTTCTGCTGTTTCCCCGCTGTTATCTGCTTGCTTTCTGTCGTTTTGAGTTAGTTCTGACCCTATTCGGTTGTATTTGGTCGTTTTCTATCGTTTTACAGTTGTTATCCGCTTGATTTCTGTTGTTTTTTAGCTATTTTCTGTTCTTTTCCTTGTTGTATTCGGCTGAATTTAGTCGTTTTCTATTGTTTAGGACGCTGCTATCTGCCCGCTTTCTGTTGTTATGCCGGGGTGTAATGCTAGTTCGCGTCCGTAGTAGAACACTACACGTGCACCCTGGGTAACGCTAAATGAACTAGCACCTACTGGCGACCAGACAATCCACGGATCTCCTGGTCTACACAAATCACAATGCTCTGCACAAACGTAAATAGTCTTTCTAAAGACTCACTGAGGAGGAAAACTCGGACCATCAGTCCGAATTTGCCAACTAAATATAGAGGGAATAAGCAAGGCAAAATGCCAGTACCTACACAGAATACTAAAAGATAACGACATTGACGTAGTCGGCATTCAGGAAACACATGCTGAAAACGAAGAGCAACTAAATTCGAGGGGGAAAATAGCTGGATTTGATTTAATAGGTGCTACATACCACAAAAACTATGGTGTGGCCACATACGTACGAAAAGACATTGAAAACGCCATTCTAGTAGAGACCTGTTCGGCCGATAATATTCATGAAGTTGTCATAAGACTGGATGACATCACTATATCTAACATATATAAACCTCCTGGCACCGCATGGCCTGAACAAGTATTAAGACCCATCCATCATCCTGGTGTATACATTGGTGACTTCAACAGCCACCACGAGCTATGGAAATACCGTATTTCGGACCATAATGGAGAGAACCTGGCGAACTGGACCGAAGCAAATAATATTCACCTCGTGTTCGATGCCAAAGACAGGAACACGTTTAGATCAGCAGCCTGTAAATCAGAAACCAACCCAGATCTATGTTTTGTTACCAGAGATAACGAAAGTAACCCCCTACCAACAGGTCGTAAGGTTTTAAATGATTTTCCGCACTCTCAACACCGACCCATACTAGTTGAAATTGGAGCCAGCATACCCCTTATAAGATCATTCCCAAGACCCAGATGGAATATTGGTAAAGCTGATTGGCGCCTATTCGCCGAAAAGTTAGATAAACGGTTGGGTTGGATAGCTCCTACTTGTGGTAACTACAAACGATTTGTTGGTGCTGTCATTAGTTCAGCCAAGGAGACCATTCCCAGGGGATACAGAAAGGAATACGTGCCAGGCTGGAGTGAACACAGCGAGCAGCTCTACGATGCCTTTTTGGGAAAGCGGAGATCGAGAAGTGGGCGATGAACTCTTACACAGCCTGGACGCACGCAGGGCGCACTGTGTGGGAAGACACCGTTCAACAAATAGACTTTACACGATCTAGTAGACAAGCATGGGCATTACTACGTAAGCTGGGAGGCGGAAAACCAAATCAAACGAGACTGCACCTCGATACCCCCCTAACGCCATCGCTCACCACATTGTAAAGACATCCCGAGCCTCAGGCGACAGAAACCCACACGCGCAAAGTCAAGCAGAACCTAAAGTCTCTCAAAACCGCTGCACATGAGAACTCAACTTATGCCCAACCAATAACAACTGATGAAACTCTGCAAGTCTCTAGGCGAGATGAAACTGGGCAAGGCCCCTGGCTCTGATGGCATCCACTCAGAATTCTTGGTCCATTCTGGAAAATATGCCAAGGTCTGGCTGACGAAATTCTACAATAACATAATTGATACAGGCGTAGTGCCCCACCTACTTAAAAAAAGCAAAAATTGTCGCCATTCTAAAGCCAGGAAAGCCTAGCGCTGACCCTAAGAGTTATCGCCCAATTGCACTGCTAAGTACCGTATACAAACTGCTGGAAAGACTGATTTTTAACCGAATTAGCACTAAGATTCTAGAATCAGTACCAGCAGAACAAGCAGGTTTCCGCCCTCAGAGAAGCTGCACCGACCAGGTCCTCTCCCTAACCACCTTTATCGAGAGCGGATTTCAGCGTAAACTAACGACGTCCGCAACTTTTGTTGACTTAACGGCTGCATACGATACTGTGTGGAGACAGGGGCTGATCTCTAAATTTTTGCAAGTTATACCCTGCCAGCGCATGGCCAACCTACTGAATGAAATGCTTAGCAACAGACCCTTTGAGGTCATTATGGGTAACGAAAAGAGCTCGCAAATGAAACTAAATAACGGGCTCCCTCAGGGATCTGTGTTAGCACCGCTCTTATTTAGTCTTTACATAGCAGACATGCCCCAAACAGAATCAAAAAAGTTTGGCTATGCGGATGACTGGGCACTGGCCACGCAACATAGTAAGATAGAAACAACAGAACAAACTCTTACAAATGACCTCAATAAATTAGCAAAATACTTTCGTGACTGGAGGCTCCAGCCAAATCCAAACAAGACGGAAGTAACCTGTTTCCACCTCAATAACAGACTGGCGAACAGAGAACTAAACGTCCATCTCGAAAATACCGTCTTAAAGCATAGCAAGTTCCCAAAGTACCTAGGAGTCACTCTGGACAGGACTCTGAGCTACAAGCAACATATACTAAATACCGCTGCTAAGCTGAGAACACGAAATAATATATTACAAAAGCTCTGTGGAACCACCTGGGGATCTTCAGCTTCTACACTGCGTATATCAGCTCTGGGCTTGATATACTCAGCAGCAGAGTACTGCTCACCGGTGTGGCTGAACAGCCGCCATACAGCGAAAGTTGATGTTGAGTTAAACCGCACCATGCGAATCATAACAGGCACGATAACCAGCACTCCTGCCTACTGGCTTCCCGTTTTAAGCCATATCCCCCCGCCACAACTACGCAGGAATAACGCTCTTCTTTTACAATACGAAAAAATTAGGAAAAACGAATCACTTCCCATTCATGACTATTCCGAGGGCCTTGACATTAACAGACTCCGATCCAGAGATCCCCCCTACAAAATGGCTGAACAGTTAATGCGTGATGGTTTCTCCATTTCTGACCAATGGAAGAGCCAGTGGAACGCAACCGCTCCAGTACATGCTCGGAACCGACAGTGCATCACCACAAAACCAACAGGGTTCGAACTGCCACGTAAAACATGGTCTCGTGCCAACAGAATAAGGACCAGACATGGGAGATGCGCAGATATGATGAAAAAATGGGGTAAAGCGCCTTCGGCAAGTTGTGACTGTGGAGCCGAGAGACAAACCGTCCAGCACATTATCGAAGAATGTCCTTTAAGACTGTATACTGGCCAAGCAGAAGACTTCTTGAACCTGACCAACGGATCAGTCGAATATATTAAAAATTTGGATGTTTGTTTGTGAAAATAATGACTATGTATCTTGTAGTCTATACCACATTTACTCTATTTATATTTATATCTATTTTTTTTTTGTTTCTTATTTATATCTTGAATGTGATTTGTGAGCCATACGATAAATAAATAAAATAAATGTTGTTATGCTCTGTTTTCTGTTCTATTTAGTTGTATGCGGCCGTTTCCTACCGTTTACAGCCGTTATCTGCTTGCTTTCTGTTGCTTTGAGAGCTGTTTTCTGTTATTTTCGGATATATTCGGCTGTGCTTAGTCGTTTTCTCTTGTTTAGCGCTGTTATCTGCTTGCTTTCTGTCGGTTTTGGCTCTATTCGGTTGTATTTGGTCGTTTTCTATCGTTTACAGTTGTTATCTACTCGATTTCTGTTGTTTTTAGCTGTTTCCTGTTCTTTCCTTGTTGTATTCGGCTGAGTTTAGTCGTTTTTTATTGTTTAGCGCTTTTATCTGCCTTCTTTCTGTTGTTATGCTCTGCTTTCTGTTCTATTTGGTTGTATTCAGTCGTTTTCTACCGTTTACAGCCGTTATCTGCTTGCTTTCTGTTGTTTTGAGAGCTGTATTCTGTTATTTTCGGATGTATTCGGCTGTGTTTTGTCGTTTTCTGTTGTTTAGCACTGGTATCTGCCTGCTTTCTGTTGTTATGCTCTGTTTTCTGTTCTATTCGGTTGTATTTGGTCGTTTTGTACCGTTTACAGTTGTTATCTGCTTGATTTCTGTTGTTTTTAGCTGTTTTCTGTTCTTTTCTTGTTCTATTAGGCTGAATTTAGTCATTTTCTATTGTTTAGCGCTGTTATCTGCCTGCTTTCTGTTGTTATGCATTGTTCTCTGTTCTATTTGGTTGTATTCGGTCGTTTTCTACCGTTTACAGCCGTTATCTGCTTGCTTTCTGTTGTTCTAGGAGCTGTTTTCTGGCGGCGTAGGGCTGTGGCGACCCCATCGCCCAGACAGTTTTGCAATAATTTGTCTGCAATCAGCCAGCTCTCTGTGGTGAATGAACAAGATCGGGTAGCCAACCCCGGTGGCGGGAGTCACCACAGAGAGACGATGACAGCGTCTGACCCGGAGCGGGCGGCTGTCAAGGGGTGGACCGGACTCCTAAAGCCGTGGAGAAGGCAACCGGTCTAGGGGTGCGGACCCGAAAAACGATGCAGGGGGTGCACTAGCCTAGGCGGAAGCAACCACCCGATTGGGAGGTAAAACGTCAACCTACCCACAAAACCTCGGAAGGCCGGACGTATTTTTCAAAGACCCATGTGGGACGTGGCATGGTTATGTTAATTACGGAAGGAGACGAGGGGCTTACCTTAACCGGTTGGCCCAAGAGGAAGGAAAACCTCTATAAAAACCATCCCAACCCCCAAGGTGTAAAGCGCATCCGTGCCGAGGGGGGTTCTGTGTTTACAGTGACAGGCGGGAGTAACCAATAGTCTGCCAATCACGGATCCCTGCTGGGTACCAGGCGCCCCCCAGCAGAAAGATAGCCTTACTGACGCAAGCGGGGCTCTGCGTCGGTCGACCGCCATTACCTCCGCTACTCGTGGGAATAAATATGGATCCAATAAATTTAAAAAACCAGGATTTAGGTGAATCAGGCCCAGAAAGGGATAATAAAGTAGCAGTAGGTCCGAATATTGTGACGATCAATTTGGTAGAGGGTCAGTTGGATAAAAATAAAGGAGTGAGAAACATTAGTAAATTGGGGAGGAGCAATTCTTTGTCATCCTCTCTATGTAAGAAAAGGAAGACGTTGGATTCTTCGTATACGGAGCAAGAAGCTTACAACAAAGTGAAAGATTCACGAGCTTTTGTAGTGATAGAAGCCGTAGAGGCCATAAATAACATAACAAATAGGCTAGATAAGCTAGTTGGGGAAAATCCAAATACTAAAAGAGAAATAAAAGAGGCAATAGAGAGACTTAGAAGGTATAATAGTCTTTTAAACCGTATGACAACAAAAGAGTGGATAGAAGAGCATAAATACGAAAAAGTCGAAGTCATAAAATATGACGTGGATGTGCAGGCGACAGAAAAAATGGTAAATGCGGAAGTCCAAAGTGAAACCTCGCAAACGGTTATAGTGGAGTCAGGCGCAAGAAAAGAAATGATGGATGCGAGTACACAGACCAACATTTGGCGAAACGGAAAGGAAGTCCTCACAACTCTGGATCTGAACAGAAGCTATGAGAATTGGAAGGTGGATGGAAATAAAGTGTGGAACGAGGGGGTCTACACAAATACTGAATTGGTTGTGGGCAATCCCATTATGTCAAAAGACAAAGTTAAGGTCGTAATAATAGAGCCAGCGGATTTAGAAATGCAAAAAAGTATTCAAAAGTTATATGTGGAAAGATACCCAGAGCTGAAAGACTTAACTGACGAATTTGAAATCTTGGAAGAGAGAATTAAAACCAAAACGGGGGAGAAAAGTAAAAAAATTATTAAAGTCAGATACAACGGTTCAGAACGGGACCTGTGGAGACAGCTAAAAGCCATCGAGGCAGAGGTGGCAGGGACAGATGATATTACCATGCATCACGTGGAGACAATAACACCAGAAAGATTCCTGAAACTAGTGGAATATGTCTTCCATGGCGGGAAGAGCAAAATAAAGTTGTATACTACACCAAAGGCCTTTGGGAGAATAGAATCAAACACCCATACGAAGGAACGCAAAACGATGGCGCTGGAAATTGAAGAAAAGGGCAAGAGCTACTATGATATATTAAGGGAAATCAAACCCATCTTGAAAGGGACAGAGGCCGAAAGGTCAGTCAGACAGATCAGAAGCTCGCGCGAGGGAGAAAAGGTGATAATCGTTACGGATAAAAATATGACAGACCTAGAGACATTAAAGGAAAGAATTGATACAGCTAAACAGAGGAACGTGAGAATACTAGGAGATGTACCATTGGAAACAGCAATAATCAGAGGGATGGATGGGGTAGTAGAAAAAGACGAAATTGTAAAAGATATTATTGGTGCTTTGGGAGAGGAAAGGGCTCCACCAAGACTGAAAATTGGAGAGCCAAGAGACAACCAGAAAAAAACCAAGGCGGTAACAATTACAGGAGATAAAAATACTATCGACAAATTGTTAGAAAAGCAAGAAATCAGAATAGGTTCCTCCACCTGTTCGATAAGAAAGAAGTATCAGGTCCTTAAATGCAGCAAGTGCCTTCAGTATGGACACTCCATGGAGAGCTGTGAGGGCCCGGACAGAAGAGGCGCTTGCTATCGGTGCGGGGAATCGGGACATACGGCTAAAGAGTGCAAAGCGGAAATAGTCAGGTGTTTGACATGTCAGACCGTAGGCCACAAAATGGGCACGGGAAAGTGCCCAGCATTCGTCAAAGCCCTGAACAAAACAATCAGAGAGGACAAGGCTGTCAAGAAACCGAGAAAGGGAGTTAGAGAAGAACCCACAGAGAAGATGTATGATAACACTCAAGCGGAAAACGGTGACACTGAGGTAGATTTGAATAATATAATGAGAAAAGAGACGACCGGGGAAGGAGGAGCCGATATACAAATGGCAGCGACGTCCGCTTCCCTGGATGAAAATAAACATGGGACTAGTGATGGTGGTGAAAAAAATGAGCAGTAAAATGTACGTTATGGCTGTGTTAATGCTAAGTTTAAGTTTAAGTTTGTGTCATATACACTTGCGTTTAATGTCCGGTAGTGGATCGTCCAAACACCTATATACGCATACATACTACGTGTATCGGTATGTATGTCCGTATGTGCATGTACGTAAATATTACGTAGGTGTATATGCAGGTCCAGATTTTACTAGCTGTGATACTCGTGTTTCTAGTCGTCCAATCCGTTTGTCCTGTTCATTTGTGGATTTATATTTAAACCATAAATTTTATGTTTTACAATTGTACGGTATCTCCCATTCCAACAGCTACTGTGATATATGTGTTGAGTCTACATGTTTCCTACTTAGGTATAAGAGGCTTTTATTTATACATCTAGATGTGAGTGTACCAGTCTGTCTACATATTTATTCATTTAATTCAAGCTTATTTAAGGCTAGTGTTAATTTATTCTGTGTATGTCCAAAAGAAAAGGAAGGTAATAGGGAAAAACAGTACACGTGATAATTTTTAATGTCTAAAGTCCAAAATATAAGGTTTACCCAGATAAATGTCGGTAGAAGAAGAGCTGCCCATGAGGCGCTAGCACTTTTGGCAAAAAATCAAAGTATCGACTTTTTCATTATATCAGAACAAAACAAAAACGCTCTGCGGAATAAAAACAATGTTTACACAGATAGAAAAGAAAATGCGGCGATCGAGGTAAACAGTGGCATCGGGGTCACTGAATATCATAAAGGTGACGGGTTTGTCAGGATTAAGTCACTCGGGATTAATATTATAAGCTGCTACTTTTCGCCAAATGATACTCTAGAAAATTTCAATAACTTCCTCAGAGGCATGGAGGAGGAAATGAAAAGAGCAGGCGGGGAGTTTCTTATAGGGGGGGATTTTAATGCAAAATCCCCAGCATGGGGCTCCTCCAAAGAAGACGTAAGAGGCAAAGAGCTAATGGAGTGGCTAATCCAAAATAAATTATATATTTTAAATAGAGGAAGGACCCCAACATATGAGAGAATTAATGCGCAGTCAGTAATTGACATCACAATAGCAACAGAAAAGACTGCGCGATCTTGCGACTCATGGAAGGTGGACCGCGAGCTAGAATCAATGTCCGACCACAATTATATCATGTTTGAAATCCAGGCTGAGGGAAACTATAGAAAAACAACGAACAAATTAGATAAAATATTGAACAAAGAAAATTTCTTAGAATGTATTAAAGAAAAAACAAAAGATTCAGCAAGCTATACCCTAAATGGGTTAACGAAAGTTATTCAAAGGTGCATGAAAGAAACCTCGACGCTCATTAGAACAGGAGTCGGAGACTCTGTACCATATTGGTGGACAACAGATATTGGCAAAATAAGAAGTGAAGTGCTAGCGGATAGAAGGGAATGGACAAGAGCAAAAACAAAAACTACTGAAAGGGAGTACCTAGAGGAGGTGTATAACAAATACAAGGAAAAAAAGAAAAAGCTAAAGAAAGAGATTGAAAAACAGAAAAAGAAAAAATGGAATGATACTCTACATGAACTAAACGAGGATATTTGGGGAAGAGGCTACCAGCTGGTAGTTAAAAGTCTAAAAGTAAAAGGCCCTAGGCTGGATATTGATGACTGTAAAAAAGACGATATAGTGAAAGGCTTATTTCCGAGACACCCGGAAAGGTGGGAAATAAATTATTCTGAAGAGGCCCAAGAGGAGGTACAAGCACCCATTGGTGTAGAGGAATTGGAGGAGGCAGCAGACAAAATAAAACAACGAAGGGCTGCGGGGCCTGACGGCATTCCACCAGAGATCATAAAATGGACAGTTAAGGCAATTCCGGCTCCGCTGTTAGAAGTACTAAATGATCTCTTAAAAAAAGGAATTTTCCCTAAAAAATGGAAAAGAGCTGCCCTAGTACTGATTCCTAAACCCGGAAAGGAAGATCAGAGTCCAACCTCGTTTAGACCAATTTGCCTCATAGACGTAATTGCTAAATTGTACGAACAAATAATTAAAGGCAGACTGAATAAGGAAATGGAGAGTTTAAGCTTACTAAGCGAAAGGCAATTTGGGTTTAGGCAAGGCAGATCCACAGTAGATGCTATAAAAATAGTATTGGATACGGCGAGAGAGGTGAGAACTAATGGAGGCATATGTGCCCTCACCCTACTGGACGTGAGAAATGCTTTTAATTGCGCCTCATGGGAGGAAATAATTTTTCAAATGAAAGAAAAGAAAATTAGTAACGGCTTGATAAAAATAATCGAGGAGTATCTTAGAGATAGAGAAATAAAAGCAGGGAAAAGGGTATATGAAGTCAGTGCGGGGGTTCCACAGGGTTCAGTTCTTGGACCAACTCTGTGGAACATCATGTACAACGAGGTGCTAGAACTGGATTATCCAAAAGGAGTCAAATCAGTGGCATATGCGGACGATCTAGCTGTAGTGAGCAGCGGTAAAACCATCGAAGAACTCATATATAATACAAACGAGGCTTTTAAAATTATCGATGCGTGGATGCATAAGAATAGATTGCAAATAGCTCCAGAAAAAGCAGAAGCAGTGTTACTGTGCGGGCATCGCAGAATTAAAGATGTTAGGTTCCGAATTAGGGGTATAGAGGTAATCCCAAAAAAAACCGTGAAGTATCTGGGCGTCGTAATTGATGGGAAAGGGATGTTCGGCCCCCATATTAGAAAGGTGGCAGAAAAAGCTAACAAAACAGCGACAGCGGTGAGTAGACTTATGTTAAATTTAAGAGGTCCCTCCGCAGAGAAAAGGAAACTATACGCTGCGGTAGTCGAATCTGTAATGCTGTACGCAGCACCGATATGGGCACCAGCATTACGTATAAAAGCGTACAAGAACACGCTGTTGCAGGTGCAAAGGAAATGTGCCTTAAGGGTATGCTCCGCTTACCGTACTGTGTCCACGGATGCAGCTCTGGTCATATCGGGAATGACACCCATACACTTGAAAGCCATTGAGAGGCAGAGACTATACGAGGGGAAAAGCGACAGTCAACGGGAGACAAAAATACAAATTGAAGAAGACAGTATAAACAAGTGGCAAGAAGAATGGGATGTCAGCGAGAAAGGGAGGTGGACTCATACGTTAATCCCTAATATAAGAACATGGGTAAACAGGAAGCACGGCCAGCCTAGTTATTATATAACACAATGTTTAACAGGCCACGGAAGTTTCGGCGATTATACTTTCAGAATAGGCAAGGCGTCCTCGCCGCAGTGTAAATACTGTGTCGAGGAAGATAGTGTCTACCACACACTGATAAAATGTACTCGCTGGAGAGATGAAAGAGTGGAAATAAGGAGACATGTGATTGGGGAGCTCAGTGTAGAAAGCATCATGCAAAGTCTGTTAATGTCGGAAGAAAGGTGGATAAATATAACTAACCAGATAATTGCAATAATGAGCGCAAAAGAAAGAGAAGAAATAGAAAGCAGACAGTAAGGTAGGAAACTCCCATCTCGAAGTTATGTCAGGATAGACGGTTCCGAGGTGATGAGTTAGAGAAAGAAAGAAGGAGGTTTTTAGCCGGTAGGAGTCCGGCACTACCTGTGGCACCTCCCCAGGTGTCCAATGTAGGATTTTCCTCCTTCACTAAAAAAAAAAAAAAAAAAAAAAAAAAAAAAAAAAAAAAAAAAAAAAAAAAGGAGCTGTTTTCTGTTATTTTCAGTTGTATTCCGCTGTATTTAGTCGTTTTCTGTTGCTTAGCGCTGTTATCTGCTTACTTTCTGTCGTTTTTAGCTGGATTTGACTCTATTCGGTTGTATTTGGTCATTTTCTACCGTTTACAGCTGTTATCTGCCTGCTTTCTGTTGTTTTTAGCTGTTTTCTACTCATTTTGGTTGTATTCGGCTGTGTTTAGTCGTTTTCTGCTGTTTCCCGCTGTTATCTGCTTGCTTTTTGTCGTTTTGAGTTAGTTCTGACCCTATCCGGTTGTATTTGGTCGTTTTCTATCGTTTACAGTTGTTATCTGCTTGATTTCTGTTGTTTTTAGCTATTTTCTGTTCTTTTCTTGTTGTATTCGGCTGAATTTAGTCGTTTTTTATTGTTTAGCGCTTTTATCTGCCTTCTTTCTGTTGTTATGCTCTGTTTTCTGTTCTATTTGGTTGTATTCAGTCGTTTTCTACCGTTTACAGCCGTTATCTGCTTGCTTTCTGTTGCTTTGAGAGCTGTTTTCTGTTATTTTCGGATGTATTCGGCTGTGCTTAGTCGTTTTCTCTTGTTTAGCGCTGTTATCTGCTTGCTTTCTGTCGGTTTTGGCTCTATTCGGTTGTATTTGGTCGTTTTCTATCGTTTACAGTTGTTATCTACTCGATTTCTGTTGTTTTTAGCTGTTTTCTGTTCTTTTCTTGTTGTATTCGGCTGAATTTAGTCGTTTTTTATTGTGTAGCGCTTTTATCTGCCTTCTTTCTGTTGTTATGCTCTGTTTTCTGTTCTATTTGGTTGTATTCAGTCGTTTTCTACCGTTTACAGCCGTTATCTGCTTGCTTTCTGTTGTTTTGAGAGCTGTTTTCTGTTATTTTTGGATGTATTCGGCTGTGTTTTGTCGTTTTCTGTTGTTTAGCGCTGTTATCTGCCTGCTTTCTGTTGTTATGCTCTGTTTTCTGTTCTATTCGGTTGTATTTGGTCGTTTTGTACCGTTTGCAGTTGTTATCTGCTTGCTTTCTGTCGTTTTGCGTTAGTTTTGACTCTATTCGGTTGTATTTGGTCGTTTTGTACCATTTGCAGTTGTTATCTGCTTGATTTCTGTTGTTTTTAGCTGTTTTCTGTCCTTTTCTTGTTGTATTCGGCTGAATTTAGTCGTTTTCTATTGTTTAGCGCTGTTATCTGCCTGCTTTCTTTTGTTATGCTCTGTTTTCTGTTCCATTTGGTTGTATTGGGTCGTTTTCTACCGTTTACAGCCGTTATCTGCTTGCTTTCTGTTGTTCTAAGAGCTGTTTTCTGTTATTTTCAGTTGTATTCCGCTGTGTTTAGTGGTTTTCTGTTGTCTAGCGCTGTTATCTGCTTACTTTCTGTCGTTTTTAGCCGGATTTGGCTCTATTCGGTTGTATTTGGTCATTTTCTACGGTTTACAGCTGTTATCTGCCTGCTTTCTGTTGTTATGCTCTGTTTTCTGTTCTATTCGGTTGTATTTGGTCGTTTTGTACCGTTTACAGTTGTTATCTGCTTGATTTCTGTTGTTTTTAGCTGTTTTCTGTTCTTTTCTTGTTGTAGTCGGCTGAATTTAGTCATTTTCTATTGTTTAGCGCTGTTATCTGCCTGCTTTCTGTTGTTATGCTCTGTTTTCTGTTCTATTTGGTTGTATTCGGTCGTTTTCTACCGTTTACAGCCGTTATCTGCTTGCTTTCTGTTGTTCTAGGAGCTGTTTTCTGTTATTTTCAGTTGTATTCCGCTGTATTTAGTCGTTTTCTGTTGCTTAGCGCTGTTATCTGCTTACTTTCTGTCGTTTTTAGCTGGATTTGACTCTATTCGGTTGTATTTGGTCATTTTCTACCGTTTACAGCTGTTATCTGCCTGCTTTTTGTTGTTTTTAGCTATTTTCTGTTCTTTTCTTGTTGTATTCGGCTGAATTTAGTCGTCTTCTATTGTTTAGCGCTGTTATCTGCCCGCTTTCTGTTGTTATGCTCTGTTTTCTGTTCTATTTGGTTGTATTCGGTCGTTTTCTACCGTTTACAGCCGTTATCTGCTTGCTTTCTGTTGTTCTAAGGGCTGTTTTCTGTTATTTTCAGTTGTATTCCGCTGTGTTTAGTGGTTTTCTGTTGTCTAGCGCTGTTATCTGCTTACTTTCTGTCGTTTTTAGCCGGATTTGGCTCTATTCGGTTGTATTTGGTCATTTTCTACCGTTTACAGCTGTTATCTGCCTGCTTTCTGTTGTTTTTAGCTGTTTTCTACTCATTTTGGTTGTATTCGGCTGTGTTTAGTCGTTTTCTGCTGTTTCCCGCTGTTATCTGCTTGCTTTCTGTCGTTTTGAGTTAGTTCTGACCCTATTCGGTTGTATTTGGTCGTTTTCTATCGTTTACAGTTGTTATCTGCTTGATTTCTGTTGTTTTTAGCTATTTTCTGTTCTTTTCTTGTTGTATTCGGCTGAATTTAGTCGTTTTCTATTGTTTAGCGCTGTTATCTGCCCGCTTTCTGTTGTTATGCTCTGTTTTCTGTTCTATTTAGTTGCATGCGGCCGTTTCCTACCGTTTACAGCCGTTATCTGCTTGCTTTCTGTTGCTTTGAGAGCTGTTTTCTGTTATTTTCTGATGTATTCGGCTGTGCTTAGTCGTTTTCTCTTGTTTAGCGCTGTTATCTGCTTGCTTTCTGTCGGTTTGGCTCTATTCGGTTGTATTTGGTCGTTTTCTATCGTTTACAGTTGTTATCTACTCGATTTATGTTGTTTTTAGCTGTTTTCTTTTCTTTTCTTGTTGTATTCGGCTGAATTTAGTCATTTTTTATTGTTTAGCGCTTTTATCTGCCTTCTTTCTGTTGTTATGCTCTGTTTTCTGTTCTAATTGATTGTATTCAGTCATTTTCTACCGTTTACAGCCGTTATCTGCTTGCTTTCTGTTGTTTTGAGAGCTGTTTTCTGTTATTTTCGGATGTATTCGGCTGTGTTTTGTCGTTTTCTGTTGTTTAGCGCTGTTATCTGCCTGCTTTCTGTTGTTATGCTCTGTTTTCTGTTCTATTCGGTTGTATTTGGTCGTTTTGTACCGTTTACAGTTGTTATCTGCTTGATTTCTGTTGTTTTTAGCTGTTTTCTGTTCTTTTCTTGTTGTATTCGGCTGAATTTAGTCATTTTCTATTGTTCAGCGCTGTTATCTGCCTGCTTTCTGTTGTTATGCTCTGTTTTTTGTTCTATTTGGTTGTATTCGGTCGTTTTCTACCATTTACAGCCGTTATCTGCTTGCTTTCTGTTGTTCTAGGAGCTTTTTTCTGTTATTTTCAGTTGTATTCCGCTGTATTTAGTCGTTTTCTGTTGCTTAGCGCTGTTATCTGCTTACTTTCTGTCGTTTTTAGCTGGATTTTACTCTATTCGGTTGTATTTGGTCATTTTCTACCGTTTACAGCTGTTATCTGCCTGCTTTTTGTTGTTTTTAGCTATTTTCTGTTCTTTTCTTGTTGTATTCGGCTGAATTTAGTCGTTTTCTATTGTTTAGCGCTGTTATCTGCCCGCTTTCTGTTGTTATGCTCTGTTTTCTGTTCTATCTGGTTGTACTCGGTCGCTTTCTAGCGTTAACAGCCGTTATCTGCTTGCTTTCTGTCGTTTTGCGTTAGTTTTGACTCTATTCGGTTGTATTTGGTCGTTTTGTACCGTTTACAGTTGTTATCTGCTTGATTTCTGTTGTTTTTAGCTGTTTTCTGTCCTTTTCTTGTTGTATTCGGCTGAATTTAGTCGTTTTCTATTGTTTAGCGCTGTTATCTGCCCGCTTTCTGTTGTTATGCTCTGTTTTCTGTTCTATTTGGTTGTACTCGGTCGCTTTCTAGCGTTTACAGCCGTTATCTGCTTGCTTTCTGTCGTTTTGCGTTAGTTTTGACTCTATTCGGTTGTATTTGGTCGTTTTGTACCGTTTACAGTTGTTATCTGCTTGATTTCTGTTGTTTTTAGCTGTTTTCTGTCCTTTTCTTGTTGTATTCGGCTGAATTTAGTCGTTTTCTATTGTTTAGCGCTGTTATCTGCCTGCTTTCTGTTGTTATGCTCTGTTTTCTGTTCTATTTGGTTGTATTCGGTCGTTTTCTACCGTTGCAGCCGTTATCTGCTTGCTTTCTGTTGTTCTAAGAGCTGTTTTCTGTTATTTTCAGTTGTATTCCGCTGTGTTTAGTGGTTTTCTGTCATCTAGCGCTGTTATCTGCTTACTTTCTGTCTTTTTTAGCCGGATTTGGCTCTATTCGGTTGTATTTGGTCATTTTCTACCGTTCACAGCTGTTATCTGCCTGCTTTCTGTTGTTTTTAGCTGTTTTCTACTCATTTTGGTTGTATTCGGCTGTGTTTAGTCGTTTTCTGCTGTTTCCCGCCGTTATCTGCTTGCTTTCTGTCGTTTTGAGTTAGTTCTGACCCTATTCGGTTGTATTTGGTCGTTTTCTATCGTTTACAGTTGTTATCTGCTTGATTTCTGCTGTTTTTAGCTATTTTCTGTTCTTCTCTTATTGTATTCGGCTGAATTTAGTCGTTTTCTATCGTTTAGCGCTGCTATCTGCCCGCTTTCTGTTGTTATGCTCTGTTTTCTGTTCTATTTAGTTGTACGCGGCCGTTTCCTACCGTTTACAGCCGTTATCTGCTTGCTTTCTCTTGCTTTGGGAGCTGTTTTCTGTTACTTTCGGATGTATTCGGCTGTGCTTAATCGTTTTCTCTTGTTTAGCGCTGTTATCTGCTTGCTTTCTGTCGGTTTTGGCTCTATACGGTTGTATTTGGTCGTTTTCTATCGTTTACAGTTGTTATCTACTCGATTTCTGTTGTTTTTAGCTGTTTTCTGTTCTTTTCTTGTTGTATTCGGCTGAATTTAGTCGTTTTTTATTGTTTAGCGCTTTTATCTGCCTTCTTTCTGTTGTTATGCTCTGTTTTCTGTTCTATTTGGTTGTATTCAGTCATTTTCTACCGTTTACGGCCGCTATCTGCTTGCTTTCTGTTGTTTTGAGAGCTGTTTTCTGTTATTTTCGGATGTATTCGGCTGTGTTTTGTCGTTTTCTGTTGTTTAGCGCTGTTATCTGCCTGCTTTCTGTTGTTATGCTCTGTTTTCTGTTCTATTCGGTTGTATTTGGTCGTTTTGTACCATTTACAGTTGTTATCTGCTTGATTTCTGTTGTTTTTAGCTGTTTTCTGTTCTTTTCTTGTTGTATTCGGCTGAATTGAGTCATTTTCTATTGTTTAGCGCTGTTATCTGCCTGCTTTCTGTTGTTATGCTCTGTTTTCTGTTCTATTTGGTTGTATTCGGTCGTTTTCTACCGTTTACAGCCGTTATCTGCTTGCTTTCTGTTGTTCTAGGAGCTGCTTTTTGTTATTTTCAGTTGCATTCCGCTGTGTTTAGTGGTTTTCTGTTATCTAGCGCTGTTATCTGCTTACTTCCTGTCGTTTTTAGCCGGATTTGGCTCTATTCGGTTCTATTTGGTCATTTTCTACCGTTTACAGCTGTTATCTGCCTGCTTTCTGTTGTTTTTAGCTGTTTTCTACTCATTTTGGTTGTATTCGGCTGTGTTTAGTCGTTTTCTGCTGTTTCCCGCTGTTATCTGCTTGCTTTCTGTCGTTTTGAGTTAGTTCTGACCATATTCGGTTGTATTTGGTCCTTTTCTATCGTTTACAGTTGTTATCTGCTTGATTTCTGTTGTTTTTAGCTATTTTCTGCTCTTTTCTGTTGTATTCGGCTGAATTTAGTCGTTTTCTATTGTTTAGCGCTGTTATCTGCCTGCTTTCTGTTGTTATGCTCTGTTTTCTGTTCTATTTGGTTGAATTCGGTCGTTTTCTACAGTTTACAGCCGTTATCTGCTTACTTTCCGTTGTTCTAGGAGCTGTTTTCTGTTATTTTCAGTTGTATTCCGCTGTATTTAGTCGTTTTCTGTTGCTTAGCGCTGTTATCTGCTTACTTTCTGTCGTTTTTAGCTGGATTTGACTCTATTCGGTTGTATTTGGTCATTTTCTACCGTTTGCAGCTGTTATCTGCCTGCTTTCTGTTGTTTTTAGCTGTTTTCTACTCATTTTGGTTGTATTCGGCTGTGTTTAGTCGTTTTCTGCTGTTTCCCGCTGTTATCTGCTTGCTTTCTGCCGTTTCGAGTTAGTTCTGACCCTATTCGGTTGTATTTGGTCCTTTTCTATCGTTTACAGTTGTTATCTGCTTGATTTCTGTTGTTTTTAGCTATTTTCTGCTCTTTTCTTGTTGTATTCGGCTGAATTTAGTCGTTTTCTATTGTTTAGCGCTGTTATCTGCCCGCTTTCTGTTGTTATGCTCTGTTTTCTGTTCTATTTAGTTGCATGCGGCCGTTTCCTACTGTTTACTGCCGTTATCTGCTTGCTTTCTGTTGCTTTGAGAGCTGTTTTCTGTTATTTTCGGATGTGTTCGGCTGTGCTTAGTCGTTTTCTCTTGTTTAGCGCTGTTATCTGCTTGCTTTCTGTCGGTTTTGGCTCTATTCGGTTGTATTTGGTCATTTTCTACCGTTTACAGCTGTTATCTGCCTGCTTTCTGTTGTTTTTAGCTATTTTCTGTTCTTTTCTTGTTGTATTCGGCTGAATTTAGTCGTTTTCTATTGTTTAGCGCTGTTATCTGCCCGATTTTTTGTGGTTATGCTCTGTTTTCTGTTCTATTTGTTTGTACTCGGTCGCTTTCTAGCGTTTACAGCAGTTATCTGCTTGCTTTCTGTCGTTTTGCGTTAGTTTTGACTCTATTCGGTTGTATTTGGTCGTTTTGTACCGTTTACAGTTGTTATCTGCTTGATTTCTGTTGTTTTTAGCTGTTTTCTACTCATTTTGGTTGTATTCGGCTGTGTTTAGTCGTTTTCTGCTGTTTCCCGCTGTTATCTGCTTGCTTTCTGTCGTTTTGAGTTAGTTCTGACCCTATTCGGTTGTATTTGGTCGTTTTCTATCGTTTACAGTTGTTATCTGCTTGATTTCTGTTGTTTTTAGCTATTTTCTGCTCTTTTCTGTTATATTCGGCTGAATTTAGTCGTTTTCTATTGTTTAGCGCTGTTATCTGCCCGATTTTTTGTGGTTATGCTCTGTTTTCTGTTCTATTTGGTTGTACTCGGTCGCTTTCTAGCGTTTACAGCCGTTATCTGCTTGCTTTCTGTCGTTTTGCGTTAGTTTTGACTCTATTCGGTTGTATTTGGTCGTTTTGTACCGTTTACAGTTGTTATCTGCTTGATTTCCGTTGTTTTTAGCTGTTTTCTGTCCTTTTCTTGTTGTATTCGGCTGAATTTAGTCGTTTTCTATTGTTTAGCGCTGTTATCTGCCGCTTTCTGTTGTTATGATCTGTTTTCTGTTCTATTTGGTTGTACTCGGTCGCTTTCTAGCGTTTACAGCCGTTATCTGCTTGCTTTCTGTCGTTTTGCGTTAGTTTTGACTCTATTCGGTTGTATTTGGTCGTTTTGTACCGTTTACAGTTGTTATCTGCTTGATTTCTGTTGTTTTTAGCTGTTTTCTGTCCTTTTCTTGTTGTATTCGGCTGAACTTAGTCGTTTTCTACCGTTTACCAGCCGTTATCTGCTTGCTTTCTGTTGTTCTAGGAGCTGTTTTCTGTTATTTTCAGTTGTATTCTGCTGTGTTTAGTGGTTTTCTGTTGTTTAGCGCTGTTATCTGATTACTTTCTGTCGTTTTTTAGCTGGATTTGGCTCTATTCGGTTGTATTTGGTCATTTTCTCCCGTTTACAGCTGTTATCTGCCTGCTTTCTGTTGTTTTTAGCTGTTTTCTACTCATTTTGGTTGTATTTGGCTGTGTTTAGTCGTTTTCTGCTGTTTCCCCGCTGTTATCTGCTTGCTTTCTGTCGTTTTGAGTTAGTTCTGACCCTATTCGGTTGTATTTGGTCGTTTTCTATCGTTTACAGTTGTTATCTGCTTGATTTCTGTTGTTTTTAGCTATTTTCTGTTCTTTTCTTGTTGTATTCGGCTGAATTTGGTCGTTTTCTATTGTTTAGCGCTGTTATCTGCCCGCTTTCTGTTGTTATGCTCTGTTTTCTGTTCTATTTAGTTGCATGCGGCCGTTTCCTACTGTTTACTCCCGTTATCTGCTTGCTTTCTGTTGCTTTGAGAGCTGTTTTCTGTTATTTTCGGATGTGTTCGGCTGTGCTTAGTCGTTTTCCTCTTGTTTAGCGCTGTTATCTGCTTGCTTTCTGTCGGTTTTGGCTCTATTCGGTTGTATTTGGTCATTTTCTACCGTTTACAGCTGTTATCTGCCTGCTTTCTGTTGTTTTTTAGCTGCTTTCTACTCATTTTGGTTGTATTTGGCTGTGTTTAGTCGTTTTCTGCTGTTTCCCCGCTGTTATCTGCTTGCTTTCTGTCGTTTTGAGTTAGTTCTGACCCTATTCGGTTGTATTTGGTCGTTTTCTATCGTTCACAGTTGTTATCTACTCGATTTCTGTTGTTTTTAGCTGTTTTCTGTTCTTTTCTTGTTGTATTCGGCTGAATTTAGTCGTTTTTTATTGTTTAGCGCTTTTATCTGCCTTCTTTCTGTTGTTATGCTCTGTTTTCTGTTCTATTTGGTTGTATTCAGTCATTTTCTACCGTTTACAGCCGTTATCTGCTTGCTTTCTGTTGTTTTGAGAGCTGTTTTCTGTTATTTTCGGATGTATTCGGCTGTGTTTTGTCGTTTTCTGTTGTTTAGCGCTGTTATCTGCCTGCTTTCTGTTGTTATGCTCTGTTTTCTGTTCTGTTCGGTTGTATTTGGTCATTTTGTACCGTTTACAGTTGTTATCTGCTTGATTTCTGTTGTTTTTAGCTGTTTTCTGTTCTTTCCTTGTTGTATTCGGCTGAATTTAGTCATTTTCTATTGTTTAGCGCTGTTATCTGCCTGCTTTCTGTTGTTATGCTCTGTTTTCTGTTCTATTTGGTTGTATTCGGTCGTTTTCTACCGTTTACAGCCGTTATCTGCTTGCTTTATGTTGTTCTAGGAGCTGTTTTCTGTTATTTTCAGTTGGACTCCGCTGTATTTAGTCGTTTTCTGTTGCTTAGCGCTGTTATCTGCTTACTTTCTGTCATTTTTAGCTGGATTTGACTCTATTCGGTTGTACTTGGTCATTTTCTACCGTTTACAGCTGTTATCTGCCTGCTTTTTGTTGTTTTTAGCTATTTTCTGTTCTTTTCTTGTTGTATTCGGCTGAATTTAGTCGTTTTCTATTGTTTAGCGCTGTTGTCTGCCCGCTTTCTGTTGTTATGCTCTGTTTTCTGTTCTATTTGGTTGTACTCGGTCGCTGTCTAGCGTTTACAGCCGTTATCTGCTTGCTTTCTGTCGTTTTGCGTTAGTTTTGACTCTACTCGGTTGTATTTGGTCGTTTTGTACCGTTTACAGTTGTTATCTGCTTGATTTCTGTTGTTTTTAGCTGTTTTCTGTCCTTTTCTTGTTGTATTCGGCTGAATTTAGTCGTTTTCTATTGTTTAGCGCTGTTATCTGCCTGCTTTCTGTTGTTATGCTCTGTTTTCTGTTCTATTTGGTTGTATTCGGTCGTTTTCTACCGTTGCAGCCGTTATCTGCTTGCTTTCTGTTGTTCTAAGAGCTGTTTTCTGTTATTTTCAGTTGTATCCCGCTGTGTTTAGTGGTTTTCTGTTATCTAGCGCTGTTATCTGCTTACTTTCTGTCGTTTTTAGCCGGATTTGGCTCTATTCGGTTGTACTTGGTCATTTTCTACCGTTTACAGCTGTTATCTGCCTGCTTTCTGTTGTTTTTAGCTGTCTTCTACTCATTTTGGTTGTATTCGGCTGTGTTTAGTCGTTTTCTGCTGTTTCCCGCTGTTATCTGCTTGCTTTCTGTCGTTTTGAGTTAGTTCTGACCCTATTCGGTTGTATTTGGTCGTTTTCTATCGTTTACAGTTGTTATCTGCTTGATTTCTGTTGTTTTTAGCTATTTTCTGTTCTTTTCTTGTTGTATTCGGCTGAATTTAGTCGTTTTCTATTGTTTAGCGCTGTTATCTGCCCGCTTTCTGTTGTTATGCTCTGTTTTCTGTTCTATTTAGTTGCATGCGGCCGTTTCCTACCGTTTACAGCCGTTATCTGCTTGCTTTCTGATGCTTTGAGAGCTGTTTTCTGTTATTTTCGGATGTATTCGGCTGTGCTTAGTCGTTTTCTCTTGCTTAGCGCTGTTATCTGCTTGCCTTCTGTCGGTTTTGGCTCTATTCGGTTGTATTTGGTCGTTTTCTATCGGTTACAGCTGTTATCTACTCGATTTCTGTTGTTTTTAGCTGTTTTCTGTTCTTTTCTTGTTGTATTCGGCTGAATTTGGTCGTTTTTTATTGTTTAGCGCTTCTATCTGCCTTCTTTCTATTGTTATGCTCTGTTTTCTGTTCTATTTGGTTGTATTCAGTCGTTTCTTCCTACCGTTTACAGCCGTTATCTGCTTGCTTTCTGTTATTTTGAGAGCTGTTTTCTGTTATTTTCGGATGTATTCGGCCGTGTTTTGTCGTTTTCTGTTGTTTAGCGCCGTTATCTGCCTGCTTTCTGTTGTTATGCTCTGTTCTATTCGGTTGTATTTGGTCGTTTTGTACCGTTTACAGTTGTTATCTGCTTGATTTCTGTTGTTTTTAGCTGTTTTCTGTTCTTTTCTTGTTGTATTCGCTGAATTTAGTCATTTTCTATTGTTTAGCGCTGTTATCTGCCTGCTTTCTGTTGTTATGCTCTGTTTTCTGTTCTATTTGGTTGTATTCGGTCGCTTTTCTACCGTTTGCAGCCGTTATCTGCTTGCTTTCTGTTGTTCTAGGAGCTGTTTTCTGTTATTTTCAGTTGTATTCCGCTGTATTTAGTCGTTTTCTGTTGCTTAGCGCTGTTATCTGCTTACTTTCTGTCGTTTTTAGCTGGATTTGACTCTATTCGGTTGTATTTGGTCATTTTCTACCGTTTACAGCTGTTATCCTGCCTGCTTTTTGTTGTTTTTAGCTATTTTCTGTTCTTTTCTTGTTGTATTCGGCTGAATTTAGTCGTTTTCTATTGTTTTAGCGCTGTTATCTGCCCGCTTTCTGTTGTTATGCTCTGTTTTCTGTTCTATTTAGTTGCATGCGGCCGTTTCCTACCGTTTACCCTCCCGTTATCTGCTTGCTTTCTGTTGCTTTGAGAGCTGTTTTCTGTTATTTTCGGATGTGTTCGGCTGTGCTTAGTCGTTTTCCTCTTGTTTAGCGCTGTTATCTGCCTGCTTTCTGTCGGTTTTGGCTCTATTCGGTTGTATTTGGTCATTTTCTACCGTTTACAGCTGTTATCTGCCTGCTTTCTGTTGTTTTTAGCTGTTTTCTACTCATTTTGGTTGTATTTGGCTGTGTTTAGTCGTTTTCTGCTGTTTCCCCGCTGTTATCTGCTTGCTTTCTGTCGTTTTGAGTTAGTTCTGACCCTATTCGGTTGTATTTGGTCGTTTTCTATCGTTCACAGTTGTTATCTACTCGATTTCTGTTGTTTTTAGCTGTTTTCTGTTCTTTTCTTGTTGTATTCGGCTGAATTTAGTCGTTTTTTATTGTTTAGCGCTTTTATCTGCCTTCTTTCTGTCGTTATGCTCTGTTTTCTGTTCTATTTGGTTGTATTCAGTCATTTTCTACCGTTTACAGCCGTTATCTGCTTGCTTTCTGTTGTTTTGAGAGCTGTTTTCTGTTATTTTCGGATGTATTCGGCTGTGTTTTGTCGTTTTCTGTTGTTTAGCGCTGTTATCTGCCTGCTTTCTGTTGTTATGCTCTGTTTTCTGTTCTGTTCGGTTGTATTTGGTCATTTTGTACCGTTTACAGTTGTTATCTGCTTGATTTCTGTTGTTTTTAGCTGTTTTCTGTTCTTTCCTTGTTGTATTCGGCTGAATTTAGTCATTTTCTATTGTTTAGCGCCTGTTATCTGCCTGCTTTCTGTTGTTATGCTCTGTTTTCTGTTCTATTTGGTTGTATTCTGTCGTTTTCCTGCCGTTTACCACAGCCGTTATCTGCTTGCTTTATGTTGTTCTAGGAGCTGTTTACTGTTATTTTCAGTTGGACTCCGCTGTATTTAGGTCGTTTTCTGTTGCTTAGCGCTGTTATCTGCTTACTTTCTGTCATTTTTAGCTGGATTTGACTCTATTCGGTTGTACTTGGTCATTTTTCTACCGTTTACAGCTGTTATCTGCCTGCTTTTTGTTGTTTTTAGCTATTTTCTGTTCTTTTCTTGTTGTATTTGGCTGAATTTAGTCGTTTTCTATTGTTTAGCGCTGTTATCTGCCCGCTTTCTGTTGTTATGCTCTGTTTTCTGTTCTATTTGGTTGTACTCGGTCGCTTTCTAGCGTTTACAGCCGTTATCTGCTTGCCTTCTGTCGTTTTGCGTTAGTTTTGACTCTATTCGGTTGTATTTGTCGTTTTGTACCGTTTACAGTTGTTATCTGCTTGATTTCTGTTGTTTTTAGCTGTTTTCTGTCCTTTTCTTGTTGTATTCGGCTGAATTTAGTCGTTTTCTATTGTTTAGCGCTGTTATCTGCTGCTTTCTGTTGTTATGCTCTGTTTTCTGTTCTATTTGGTTGTATTCGGTCGTTTTCTACCGTTGCAGCCGTTATCTGCTTGCTTTCTGTTGTTCTAAGAGCTGTTTTCTGTTATTTTCAGTTGTATCCCGCTGTGTTTAGTGGTTTTCTGTTATCTAGCGCTGTTATCTGCTTACTTTCTGTCGTTTTTAGCCGGATTTGGCTCTATTCGGTTGTACTTGGTCATTTTCTACCGTTTACAGCTGTTATCTGCCTGCTTTCTGTTGTTTTTAGCTGTCTTCTACTCATTTTGGTTGTATTCGGCTGTGTTTAGTCGTTTTCTGCTGTTTCCCCGCTGTTATCTGCTTGCTTTCTGTCGTTTTGAGTTAGTTCTGACCCTATTCGGTTGTATTTGGTCGTTTTCTATCGCTTACAGTTGTTATCTGCTTGATTTCTGTTGTTTTTAGCTATTTTCTGTTCTTTTCTTGTTGTATTCGGCTGAATTTAGTCGTTTTCTATTGTTTAGCGCTGTTATCTGCCCGCTTTCTGTTGTTATCCTCTGTTTTCTGTTCTATTTAGTTGCATGCGGCCGTTTCCTACCGTTTACAGCCGTTATCTGCTTGCTTTCTGATGCTTTGAGAGCTGTTTTCTGTTATTTTCGGATGTATTCGGCTGTGCTTAGTCGTTTTCCTCTTGCTTAGCGCTGTTATCTGCTTGCCTTCTGTCGGTTTTGGCTCTATTCGGTTGTATTTGGTCGTTTTCTATCGGTTACAGCTGTTATCTACTCGATTTCTGTTGTTTTTAGCTGTTTTCTGTTCTTTTCTTGTTGTATTCGGCTGAATTTTGTCGTTTTTTATTGTTTAGCGCTTCTATCTGCCTTCTTTCTATTGTTATGCTCTGTTTTCTGTTCTATTTGGTTGTATTCAGTCGTTTTCTACCGTTTACCAGCCGTTATCTGCTTGCTTTCTGTTATTTTGAGAGCTGTTTTCTGTTATTTTCGGATGTATTCGGCTGTGTTTTGTCGTTTTCTGTTGTTTAGCGCCGTTATCTGCCTGCTTTCTGTTGTTATGCTCTGTTCTATTCGGTTGTATTTGGTCGTTTTGTACCGTTTACAGTTGTTATCTGCTTGATTTCTGTTGTTTTTAGCTGTTTTCTGTTCTTTTCTTGTTGTATTCGGCTGAATTTAGTCATTTTCTATTGTTTAGCGCTGTTATCTGCCTGCTTTCTGTTGTTATGCTCTGTTTTCTGTTCTATTTGGTTGTATTCGGTCGTTTTCTACCGTTTGCAGCCGTTATCTGCTTGCTTTCTGTTGTTCTAGGAGCTGTTTTCTGTTATTTTCAGTTGTATTCCGCTGTATTTAGTCGTTTTCTGTTGCTTAGCGCTGTTATCTGCTTACTTTCTGTCGTTTTTAGCTGGATTTGACTCTCTTTCGGTTGTATTTGGTCATTTTCTACCGTTTACAGCTGTTATCTGCCTGCTTTTTGTTGTTTTTAGCTATTTTCTGTTCTTTTCTTGTTGTATTCGGCAGAATTTAGTCGTTTTCTATTGTTTAGCGCTGTTATCTGCCCGCTTTCTGTTGTTATGCTCTGTTTTCTGTTCTATTTAGTTGCATGCGGCCGTTTCCTACCGTTTACAGCCGTTATCTGCTTGCTTTCTGTTGCTTTGAGAGCTGTTTTCTATTATTTTCGGATGTATTCGGCTGTGCTTAGTCGTTTTCTCTTGTTTAGCGCTGTTATCTGCTTGCTTTCTGCCGGTTTTGGCTCTATTCGGTTGTATTTGGTCGTTTTCTATCGTTTAACAGTTGTTATCTACTCGATTTCTGTTGTTTTTAGCTGTTTTCTGTTCTTTTCTTGTTGTATTCGGCTGAATTTAGTCGTTTTTTATTGTTTAGCGCTGTTATCTGCCGCTTTCTGTTGTTATGCTCTGTTTTCTGTTCTATTTAGTTGCATGCGCGCCGTTTCCTACCGTTTACAGCCCGTTATCTGCTTGCTTTCTGTTGTTTTGAGAGCTGTTTTCTGTTATTTTCGGATGTATTCGGCTGTGTTTTGTCGTCTTCTGTTGTCTAGCGCTGTTATCTGCCTGCTTTCTGTTGTTATGGTCTGTTTTTCTGTTCTATTTGGTTGTATTCGGTCGTTTTCTACCGTCTACAGCCGTTATCTGCTTGCTTTCTGTTGTTCTAGGA
>CATOUR010000802.1:0-72603 GCA_951848785.1 Callosobruchus maculatus | reverse complement strand
TCTGGGAGAATAACTGAATGCGCGGAATTACCCGAAGTTTCTCACAAATAGAATTAATACGCCCAAACGCGCAAAGCAAAGGGGTGGCAAAAAATGCAATGCAGCAGCACGAGGTACTTGCGAAGCTTAAGCACGTAAATAACACGGCGCGCGAGAATTTTATTACTCAACCTCATGACGAAACGCTTGCTCGTGACGCCCTGCGCTCTGAAATTCAATTAGGCGTTCCGGTCAAACTGCATAATGCCAGCCTGACCTATAACGGGACGCGAGCAAGGGATCTTATCGGATTCATATCTGAACAGGTGAAGGAGCACGGCACGCCGGCGGATAAAGAAAAGCTTGACAGCGTAAGCAACAAGCTGGCGAATCTGGCCGGGCGCGAGAAGGATGAGAAAAAAATCGCCGGTCAGCTTGATGACCTGGTGTCTAAATTTGCCCGGCGCTCAGGTGAAAAGTTCATTAATAACTTTATGGAAACGTACTGCTATCCGGCATGGCTCAAGTATCACGAAAGCCAGGGCATTGACGTAAAGGATAAAGAGACGTTTAACGAACAGCTAAATGCCTGCAGTACCGTTTTAAACAGGCGTCTGGATGTGATGAGCGAGCCGGGTAAGCCATGGGAATTGCTGACTCAGAACATGAGCATGCTGATAGACGAATGCGCGGCCGTCTCAAAGGCGCTGATCAGGCATGACTTCGATGCACCGCCCGCTGATGCTCATCCCGAAAAGCCTGCGACAACGCCGGAAGCGGTAAAAGCCACGCCGGATGGCCGGAGATACGATATTCACGGTGGAGCAGATAAGGGCGGCGTAACGCTTCACATTAATAATTCTAACTCGAACCGCAACGGTGACATTTCGAATGCCCCGGTGTATCCGGGTGGAAATCCTGCTGTCGTCGATCCCCACACCAGAAGGCTCGAAATCGTCGAGAAGCTAAACATTAGCCCGAAGGAAAAGTATGAGTTAGCCAGGCGCATCATCGACGGTTGTTATGGTTCACGCGTAATCGATCATATCGAAAGCGTAAGGGTAGGTAATCAAGAAAACGTAACCGAACAGCCTCAGGTCATTCCGCCTTTCGCTCAGCAGAGCGAGGATCGGCCCGTCGATGATAGCGTGAACACGCGCGCTGACGACGTTGATTCCCGGAGGACAGGCGCACGCGCGCAGGATCCGGATGAGCGGATCCCGGATTCGACCCGGAACGTCTCTACCCGTGCGCCGGAAACAGCGCCGCCAGTGGAAGGGACCCGTACTCGCCCACAGGATGAGCAGCCGTCGGCAACTGCCACGCGCAGCGTAGCAAATCAAACGGCAGCAACCATTCCTGCCGGTGAAAATAAAACGTCCCAGATCTACACCACTGAGCGAACGCTGAACCAGTGGAGCAGACGTGACCCTGTGAAGGTAAATCACTTTGTGCCGATGAATAAGCCAGTGGAGGCGTTCCCCACCCTGAAGCCGGTGAATGGTCTTCGTCCGACAGCATCGCCGACGCCCGGACAAACTGCGGCGCAGCCGCCCGTGGACGAATCAATGAGATCGACCAGTGACGTATTGCGCTCCGGAACGACGGTTCGCCAGACGCTACAGGTCACGTCTTCATACTTGCCTGAGCCCAGCGTTGCCGAACTTGTCACCCTGAACGATTTGGGTCAAGAGGAGCCGCCAGTCTCCTCGTCCGTGGACGAAGCGGATGGTCGCATACAGAATGCCGCTCGCCGTGGTGCACGCGAGGCTGGCGATGTGCGTGAAGCAAGGCCGGAAGAGCCGGGCAGCGGGCATCAGACTGCCGCAGCGGATGCGTCAGGCATTCCGTCGCCGCAGGTGAGTGCCGCAAATCCATTTAGCATCGCTGATCGGATCAGGTATTTCGAAGAGGCCCAGAAGATCGGGGCACAGCCAGCGTCTGCCAGAGTATCCCGACCGACCAGCAGCACCGCCCCGGGCCATGTGTACTCCACGATTAGAACGCGCAGCCAGTGGAATTTTGACGTTCCTGAACCAAAATCCTTCGTTCCAAGGAATACCGAGGCGTCGACATCCGGCACCGTGCGCCGTGGCGACGCGACAAAAGGCAGCGTGACGGACACGAACCCGACTGGAGAGTACGGCGATGAGTAATATGGTGGTGGATAACCATGCAGAATCGTTGGTCGCTAACCTTATTTACCAGGTGAACGGCGTGCTGCCTAAGGATATTTCATTACACCATAGCCTTGTGAATGACCTGCTTATGGATTCGATTGAGCTGATCGATCTGCTTATGCGCCTTGAGGAAATTGGCGTCGCGATTCATGAGTCTGAAATAACGAGCGAGCTGACTGTGGGGGATATTGTCACGCACGTGGCGTCAATTCACTGATTTCTTTTTTCACAGTCGCCACTTTCTCCTGGTGGCGACGTTTCACATTAACTAAAGGTATATTTATGGCGACCATGTCAATTAACTCCGGCTTTGAGCCGAGAAAAATAGATCATAGCATTTTACATTCCGTGACGACCGCCGTGAGTGATGGTCTGAGAACGATTAAGCGAGGCTTTCTTTCCTGTCTGGAATGTGTTGCAAATTCGCTGGAAACGATGGGCAGGTCCGTTCAGTCCGGACTGCGGCATGTTGCCTCGGCGATAAGCTCGCTTGTGCCGAATAAGAGTAAGACCGCAGGTAACCCGAAACTGAATAATATCCAACCGGCTGCGGCTGAAGAGCTACGTTTGGCCATGACGGAACGCATGGATAAAAATCCTGATTATATGGTGGGTATGTTCAGAGAAAGCCTCGAGCTGGATAAAATTCGGACGATCAACGCCGCGCTGAAGCAGCCGGGAAAGATGGCGGATGCTATCCGTAGCGGTGATATTTCGGGCACAAACGCGGCGGTTTGCGTCAAGCGCTGGCTGGGTGAAACGGTCGGTGAAAATAAGCTCACGGCGGTAGAAATCGAGAGTCTTAATAAATTCAAAGATGATCCGCAGGCCGTGCAAACGCTGGCCTCCAGCCGGTTTGGCGCTGATGCACAGCGTTACGATGTCTTCTGCTCATTACTTTCCGTTCCTCAGCGATATAAAGAGATTTGCTATGCAGAAGGGGTAGATAATAAGTCGCCCTATAATCTCACCGTACTAACGAACGCGGGATTGCCGCTGCAGATCTTTTCGCATGAAGCCTATATGCGTGATCCAGCGAAATGCAATGACGCTTTGTTTGTCCTGATGGAGCATTGCTCCAGATAGTCTTTGATTTAATAACACAAGGCGCCGCTGCGTGCGCCTTTTTATGATTCAGCAATTTGAAACGGGCGGACAGGTGCAAATTATTTCTAATGATAACTATTTTATCGGGGGGCTGAAGGTTATCGCAGAAGAGATGCCGGCTGTGAATACCCGCCATCTCGTCATTTTTGATACCGGGTTGCGCTCGGCATATATTTTTGATTCTGGCGAACTGCAAAGGAACAAAATATTCGATCCTTACAGCGCATTGCTGCACTGCCGCAGTTTTTATTTTAAGCGTGATGTTTCTCTGGAGACATATGCCTTTTATCTGTCTGGCCATCGGGTTAATACTCTGGGGAGACCGCACTTAACCGAGAGAGAGAAATGGGCGATTAGGGTGATGTGCGAAGAAACCGATGCTGATGACAAGGCCAGGTTGCGCCGTATGAACCGAAAAACCTATAGCTCGCATAAAGTAAAGGCTCTTGGTAAGCTTGGCATCAGTAATGCGCTCACGCTTTATTCGCTGCTGCGGGTGTGGAAGGATAACTGGCCCGCCCTTTGCCCGGAGAGGCCGCGGGATGGGGAGCCTTCCCGATACAGGCCTGTAAACGTGGTGGCTCGAATAGCTAACGTGTAAAAAAAATCCACGCATTGGCGTGGATTTTATATTTTAGCGTCTTTATGAGGCACCGAAGATCCCCACAAAGCGCCGTTTTATCTTTTAGACGTTAAACAGGAAGTTCATTACGTCGCCATCTTTAACGATATAATCTTTCCCTTCCGCACGCATCTTGCCTGCTTCCTTCGCGCCTTGTTCACCCTTGTAGGTGATGAAGTCTTCAAACGCGATAGTCTGCGCACGAATAAAGCCTTTCTCGAAGTCGGTGTGGATCTTACCGGCCGCCTGAGGCGCAGTTGCACCCACAGGGATGGTCCACGCACGCACTTCCTTCACGCCTGCGGTGAAGTAGGTCTGCAGGTTCAGCAGCTCATAGCCCGCGCGGATCACGCGGTTCAGGCCCGGCTCTTCCAGACCCAGCTCGGCCATGAACTCTTCACGGTCAGCATCGTCCAGCTCGGCGATATCGGATTCAACGGCAGCGCACACGGCAACAACCACAGAACCTTCAGCCGCCGCGATTTCACGCACTTTGTCGAGGTACGGGTTGTTCTCGAAACCGTCTTCGTTAACGTTGGCGATGTACATGGTTGGCTTCAGGGTCAGGAAGCTCAGGTATTTGATCGCCGCTTTGTCTTCTTCCGTCAGGTTTTTCAGCGCGCGCAGCATGCCCGCGTTTTCCAGCTGTGGCAGACATTTTTCCAGCGCAGCCAGCTCCGCTTTCGCGTCTTTATCGCCGCCTTTGGCTTTCTTCTGCACGCGGTGAATGGCGCGTTCGCAGGTATCGAGGTCAGAAAGCGCCAGCTCGGTGTTGATAACTTCGATGTCGTCGGCCGGATCCACTTTGTTGTTAACGTGGATGATGTTGTCGTTTTCGAAGCAGCGCACCACGTGACCGATCGCTTCGGTTTCACGAATGTTGGTCAGGAACTGGTTGCCCAGACCTTCACCTTTGGATGCGCCTTTTACCAGGCCCGCGATGTCCACGAACTCCATGGTGGTCGGCAGGATGCGCTGTGGCTTCACGATTTCCGCAAGCTGGTCCAGACGCGGGTCGGGCATTGGTACAACGCCGGTGTTCGGTTCAATGGTACAGAACGGGAAGTTCGCCGCTTCGATACCCGCTTTGGTAAGCGCATTAAACAGGGTGGATTTGCCCACGTTTGGCAGACCGACGATACCGCATTTGAATCCCATTTCTAAATCACCTTAATATCTTGATAATCAATCCGTTAGGGTTAACCGATTGAAGAAAAGTAAATAACTACGCCTATTATACACGTAACCCGCACAGCGCGCGGTAAAAAAGCCGCAGGAGGCCGACTATTGCGCTTTAAAAGCATGCAGACGATTTGTGGCTTTCGTTAAGCCGTCCTGTAGCCAAATCTCGGTGCAACGCGCCGCTTCGTCCACCGCTTCGTCAATGAGCTTCTGCTCAGAAACCGGGGGCTTACCCAACACAAAGCCGACAACTTTGTTTTTATCGCCCGGATGGCCAATTCCGACGCGCAAACGGTGGAAATTGGGGTTATTACCCAGCTTGCTGATAATGTCTTTCAGCCCATTGTGGCCACCGTGACCACCGCCCAGCTTAAACTTTGCCACGCCTGGCGGAAGATCCAGTTCGTCGTGGGCTACCAGAATCTCATCCGGATTGATGCGATAGAACGTTGCCATGGCCGCCACGGCTTTGCCGCTCAGATTCATAAAGGTGGTTGGCACCAGCAGCCGCACGTCAGCCCCCGCAAGGTTGATGCGCGAGGTATACCCGTAAAACTTCGGTTCTTCACGCAGGGGAGCGCGCAAACGCTCTGCCAGCAGATCGACATACCAGGCACCGGCATTATGGCGGGTTGCCGCGTACTCTGCGCCCGGGTTGGCGAGGCCGACAATCAGTTTAATCGTCACGTTTTACTTCCTAATGGGTTCCAGATCTGGCGCGTAGTTTACTGTCTGGCGCGCCGCTTGACAAAATTCTGGCTGCCGCATCTTGAAATGCGAATAATTACTTACCTGAACAATTAGAATTTCAAGCTGTTCAATACCTTATTTGTAAATTTTTGTCGGGCAGTTATCTGTAAATGTGATCATTCACGCAACTCATATAAGAGCTGTTGTCTATACTTTACACACAAGGAGAAGGGGCTTTTCCCCTGACAACCCAAAGTTCCGGAGGTGACATATGAAACGCAAAAACGCTTCAATGCTCGGTAACGTGCTAATGGGGTTGGGACTGTTCGTGATGGTCGCCGGTGTCGGTTATTCAATTTTAAACCAACTACCGCAGCTTGATCTCCCACAATACTTTGCGCATGGCGCGGTGCTGAGCATCTTCCTCGGTGCGGTATTGTGGCTCGCCGGGGCGCGCGTGAGCGGACATGAGGAAGTATGCGATAAATACTGGTGGGTGCGCCATTACGATAAACGATGCCGCCGCGACCAGCATAAGCACGGCTAGTGCCCAATAAAGAACACCGAAACGACTCCATCTGGGGTCGTTTTTTTTTTGCATGACGCATTGACCCTCACGTAACGTAAGGCTTCAGAGTAGCGACACTGGCAGAACAAAAGGAGCCGTTATGTTGATTCAGGTGGGTGAACTGGCGAAACGCGCCGGGATCACCGTGCGGACATTGCATCACTATGAGCAAACAGGGTTGCTGTTGCCTTCTGCCAGAAGCGCGGCAGGCTATCGGCTTTATAACCTGGCGGACGTGCAGCGTCTGCATATGATCCAGACGCTGGCGAAAGCGGGGCTGGAGCTTGCCGAAATAAGGGAGTTTCTGGAACAGGGATCGCTGTCGTTAACCGAGCTACTCGATGGACAAATCACCCTGCTGGACAAGCAGCTGCGCAGCATCCATACGCTGCGCGACCGGCTGGTGGAATTGCGTACCGGGCTTAACGACGATGCGACGCCGGATCTGGAATCCTGGCTACAGACTCTGGAGTTAATGAATATGTACGATCGCTGGTTTAGCAAAGAAGAATTGCAGCAGCTGCCGTTTGCGGTGGAGAAAGAGGCGCTGGCGGATATCTGGTCCGGTCTGGTCAATGAGGCCAAAAAAATGCTGGAACAACACGTCGACGTCAGGGATTCGCAGGCGATTGATTTGGCGTCGCGCTGGATGGAGCGCCTGGAGAAGGATACCGCAGGCAGGCCGGAATTCCTGACCCGGCTTAACGAGATGCACAGCGTTGAGCCGCAGATGCAGGAGCAAACCGGCATTACGCCGGAGATGACTGATTACATCACGCGGGCGTTTGCCGAATCAAAGCTCAGCATCTGGAAGAAGTATCTCTCTGCTGAGGAGATGGCTTTTACCCGGGCGCATTACTTTGACCGCATGATGGAGTGGCCGCCGCTGGTGGCGAAGCTGCACAGGGCGCAGCGCGAACGGCTCGATCCCGCATCGGACGGTGCGCAACAGCTGGCAGAAACCTGGCTGGCGCTGTTCCAGTCATACGCAGGAACAGACCCGGAGACGCAGCAAAAGTTTCGTATCGCCATGCAGCAGGAGCCGCATCTGATGAAAGGAACGTGGATGACGCCTGCCGTGCTTGAATGGCTCCAGCAGGCGATAGGGGTGATGATGCAGAGACGCTTCTCTGCATCACGTGACTCACAGATCCGCTAATGCGGCTTCCCGGTTAGGGTAGAAGGACAACCGGCCAGGGATCGGCTGGATGCCCGCGCGCGCCATGGTGCGCAGCGGCTGAAATTCAAGATTGCTTATCCGCAGCTCGGAGCCTGCCGGCAGACGCGCAACAAAGCGCTGGAAGGCATCCAGACCGCCAGCATCCAGTACCGGGACGGCATCCCACTTCAGCACCACAATCCGTTTACCCGCGATGCGGGATTCCAGGTCGCTGAACAACCCTTCCGCGGCAGCAAAGAACAGGGGGCCGATCACGCGCAGCACCAGCACATCGTCAGGCACCTCAGCGTTAACCGGCGAGAGACGTGTCATCTGCGCAATACGGCGCATAAACAGCAGCGAGGCCAGCACAATGCCGACGCTGATGGCGATAACCATATCGAACAGCACGGTCAGCGACATGCAGATTAGCATCACGATGATGTCGTCTTTCGGCGCGCGACGCAGCAGGTTAACCACCTTATGCGCCTCGCTCATGTTCCAGGCCACCATCAGCAGCAGGGCGGCCATGGCGGAGAGCGGAAGCCACGAAAGCAGCGGGGCAAGGATCAGCAGCGCCATAATCACCAGCAGGGAGTGAATGACCGCAGATACCGGGGAGGTTGCCCCCGCGCGCACGTTCGCGGCGGAGCGGGCAATCGCAGCCGTAGCCGTTATTCCGCCGAAGAAGGGCGCGACGATATTGCCTAAGCCCTGGCCGACCAGCTCACCGTTGGCTTTATGTTTGGTGCCGGTCATGCCGTCCAGCACCACGGCGCAGAGCAGGGATTCTATGGCCCCCAGCATCGCCATGGAGAACGCGGCGGGCAGCAGGGCGCGAAGGGAATCCCAGCTTAAGGTGAAGCTGGAGCCGGGCATATCCCACGGCAGCACCAGCTGCGGCAGCAGCTGCGGGATCCCGTTACCCTGTGAGCCGTCCGCCAGAACGTAGTGGAACTGGGAACCAATGGTGGCGACCTGTCCGCCGAGCAGGTTGACGATGCCCATCACCGCGCAGCCCAGCAGCAGGGCGGGCAGGTGCCCCGGAAGGCGAATGCCCAGGCGAGGCCAGACGATCAGCGTGCCGAGGGTAACGATGCCGATAGCCGCGTCGCCCAGGTTGGCCGTCGGCAGCGCCATAAACAGCGCGCTCACTTTCTGCAAATAGTGCTCCGGAACGTGCGCCATCTCCAGGCCGAGGAAGTCCTTGATCTGCATGGTCCCGATGGTAATACCAATACCCGAGGTGAACCCCAGCGTCACGGAAAGGGGAATGTATTCAATCAGGCGTCCAAAGCGGGCCAGACCGAACAGAATCAAAAAGACGCCGGACATCAGGGTGGCAACCAGCAGGCCTGCCAGACCAAACTGTTGGGAAACCGGATAGAGGATCACTACAAAGGCGGCGGTCGGGCCGGAAACGCTGAAGCGGGACCCGCCCGTCAGCGCAATTACAATCCCGGCAACCGCCGACGTGTAAAGGCCGTACTGCGGCGCGACGCCGCTGCCAATCGCCAGCGCCATCGCCAGCGGGATGGCAATGATCCCGACGGTGATACCGGCAATCAGGTCACGGACAAAGCGTGACGAGGTGTATTTCTCTTTCCAGCAGGCGTCGATGAGGGCGCGAAAGGGCAGAACATGTGAGGAGGTTACGTTTTTCACAATTATCTATCATCCGTGTGCGCATCATCTGTCATATAAATGGCAGGTGAAGGAGGCATTAATCATTGCTCGTCATACTTCGCGCTGCAGATGCGTTGGCTGCGCTCATTCATCCCGGTCACTTACTTTAAGTAGGCTCCTGGGATTCATTCACTTGCCGCCTTCCTGCAACACGAATTATTTAGAGTATTAATACATAACAGAAACAAAAAAACCCGCCGCAGCGGGTTTTTTGGCCGTGTTCGATTAGTGTTCGAACATTGCTGAGATGGATTCTTCGTTGCTGATACGACGAATCGCTTCGGCCAGCATCCCGGACAGGGTCAGGGTACGCACGTTTGGCAGTGCCTTGATCTCGTCGCTCAGAGGGATGGTATCGCAAACCACAACTTCGTCGATAACGGAGTTGCGGAGATTATTCACCGCATTACCGGAGAAGATCGGGTGAGTTGCGTAAGCGAATACGCGCTTGGCGCCACGCTCTTTCAGCGCTTCTGCGGCTTTACACAGCGTACCGCCGGTGTCGATCATGTCGTCAACCAGCACGCAGTCGCGGCCAGCCACGTCACCGATGATGTGCATCACCTGGGAAACGTTAGCGCGCGGACGACGTTTGTCGATGATCGCCATGTCGGTATCGTTCAGCAGCTTCGCGATAGCACGAGCACGTACCACGCCGCCGATATCCGGAGAGACCACAATTGGGTTGTCCAGGTTCAGCTGAAGCATGTCTTCCAGCAGGATTGGGCTGCCGAATACGTTATCAACCGGAACGTCGAAGAAGCCCTGAATCTGCTCTGCGTGCAGGTCAACCGTCAGTACGCGGTCAACGCCGACGCTGGACAGGAAGTCAGCGACAACTTTAGCGGTGATTGGCACACGCGCGGAACGGACGCGACGGTCCTGGCGGGCATAACCAAAGTAAGGAATAACAGCAGTGATACGGCCTGCAGAAGCACGACGCAGGGCGTCGACCATAACAACCAGTTCCATCAGGTTGTCATTCGTTGGAGCACAGGTGGACTGGATGATGAAAATATCACCACCGCGTACATTTTCGTTAATTTGTACGCTGACTTCGCCGTCGCTAAAGCGACCTACAGCGGCGTCGCCGAGGGAAGTGTACAGGCGGTTGGCAATACGTTGTGCTAGTTCCGGGGTGGCGTTACCAGCAAAAAGCTTCATATCAGGCACGAGAAGAACCTCAGGCATGCGTCCAGTGGTGGATAGCGTCCGCCGCAAACTGCGGGGCCTAAGCGAATGCTATCCAGGCGGTGTATTAAAGAGCGCGATGCAACGTCTGGAACAGGGTGACGTTGTCACCGAAACTCAGTCTGCGCCAGAATGGCCTGCTGTAGGGGGGAGGTGTTCATCCCGCGCGCTACAAAACCATGCAGCCAAACCGGCGCTTGCTCAAGCACCTGACGGGCGGCGGACTCGGTGTCAAATTCAGCAAAGACACAGGCCCCTGTACCGGTCAGGCGCGACGGCGCGTATTCTAACAGCCAGGAAAGCACCGCATCAACCTCGCGAAAACGTTTTCTTGCGATATCCTCGCAATCGTTGCTGAATTCACAATTTAATAACGTTTCTATTGACCGTACCGGGGTATTTCTTTTCAGGTCAGGATCTTTAAAGATGACCGGGGTAGGAATACTCACTCCGGGATGCACAATCAGATACCATTTTTCCGGCGGGTCGACCGGCGTCAGAATTTCACCCACGCCTTCGGCAAACGCCGCGTGGCCGCGCACAAACACCGGTACATCCGCGCCCAGCGTCAACCCTAATGCTGCCAGCTCGTCTGTGGAAAGATCGCAGCCCCACAGGTGATTAAGGGCCACCAGCACGGTCGCGGCATTTGACGAACCGCCGCCGAGACCACCCCCCATCGGCAGGCGTTTCTCGATACGGATACCCGCCCCGCTTCCCGCGGGCAGACGACCGGACGCCGACGCTGCTTTCATCAGCAGGCGCGCGGCGCGTACGATGAGGTTATCGTCATGCTCCACACCGTCGACGGGAGTCAGCAGGCAAATCTGCCCGTCCAGGCGCGGCTCGATAAAGATCGTGTCGCCGTAATCGACAAACTGAAACAGCGTTTGCAGCGTGTGATAGCCGTCAGCGCGCTGCCCGGTGATATAGAGAAACAGGTTCAGTTTTGCGGGAGAGGGCCAGCGGGTCATCATTTAACGATCCAGTTGTCCATCTTCAGCTTGATGCGCTGGCCACCCTGCGTCAGCTCCATATTGGACGGCAGCGACGGCTGAGTCTTGCTGTCATAGGCGCTGTAAACCACTTTCCAGGTTTTACCGTTCTGGGTGTAGTTCACCTGGCTCAGACGGTATTGTTCGTCAAGCTTATAGTCGGTTGCATCACCCGGCAGGCCGAGGATCCACTGGCGCAGGCTGTTGAGCGGGATCGGCATCCCGGTCAGCTTGCCAATCATCTCTTCGGCATCGGTCGCGGTATAGTGCTGGCCTTTGTTATCGGTGATCTGCGCTTCGCCCGGTTTCGCGATAAGCTCCAGCTCGGTGCTGCCCAGCGGGTTCAGCAGCAGCAGGCGATAGTTGTCCTGGCCCGTTTGCTGCCAGAAGAAGCGAGCATAAACTTTTTGTTCGTCAGAGAGATAGGCAAACGCGCCGCGGGTCTGGTACTGGCTTAATTTCAGCACGTCCTGCTGGTGCTGACGCCACTGCGGTGAGTCAGGGCTTTTGCCCGGGCCTTTCGGCTGATGAACGGAACAGGCGGTCAGAACGAGGGCCGCCAGAGGCAGCAGGCGAATCATTCGGGTCATAATGATGACAAATCCTTGAGATACGTTGCAGTTATAAGTGTTAATGCTAGCGTTGAAGGGGGGCACCGTCTACGTTCAAATTATCTCAAAGCGCTATGTAACCTATTACTCCGAAAGGGTGCAGTCTCTTTTATTGATCTCGCGCATCCTGTATGATGCGTCCTGCTAACCTTATTAACGCTGGTACTACTCCCGCTCAACATGCCCCTATTAGCACTCGGCATTAACCACAAAACGGCCCCGGTTTCGCTGCGAGAACGCGTTACGTTTTCGCCGGATACGCTCGACCTGGCGCTGGACAGCCTGCTCGCACAGCCGATGGTGCAGGGTGGCGTGGTGCTGTCGACGTGCAACCGTACCGAGCTTTACTTGAGCGTAGAGGAGCAGGACAACCTGCACGACGCGCTGATCCGCTGGCTCTGCGATTACCACAACCTCAACGAGGAAGAGCTGCGCAACAGCCTGTACTGGCATCAGGATAACGATGCGGTCAGCCATCTTATGCGCGTCGCGAGCGGTCTGGATTCGCTGGTGCTCGGCGAGCCGCAGATCCTCGGCCAGGTGAAAAAAGCCTTTGCGGATTCCCAGAAAGGGCATCTGAAAGCCAGCGAACTGGAGCGTATGTTCCAGAAGTCGTTCTCCGTGGCCAAGCGTGTGCGAACCGAAACCGACATTGGTGCCAGTGCGGTTTCGGTTGCCTTCGCGGCCTGTACGCTCGCTCGTCAAATCTTTGAGTCGCTGTCGACCGTCACGGTGCTGCTGGTGGGGGCAGGTGAAACCATCGAGCTGGTGGCGCGCCATCTTCGCGAACACAAAGTGAAGAAGATGATTATCGCCAACCGTACCCGCGAGCGTGCGCAGGTGCTGGCAGATGAAGTGGGCGCTGAGGTGATTGCCCTGAGCGACATCGATGAACGCCTGAAAGAGGCCGACATTATTATCAGCTCTACCGCCAGCCCGCTGCCGATTATCGGCAAAGGGATGGTCGAACGTGCGCTGAAGTCTCGCCGAAATCAGCCGATGCTGCTGGTGGATATCGCCGTTCCGCGCGATGTTGAACCGGAAGTGGGCAAGCTCGCGAACGCCTACCTTTACAGCGTTGACGACCTGCAAAGCATCATTTCGCACAACCTTGCCCAGCGTAAAGCGGCGGCGGTGCAGGCGGAAACCATCGTTGAGCAGGAAACCAGCGAATTTATGGCCTGGCTGCGCGCGCAAAGCGTCAGCGAGACCATCCGCGAATACCGCGGTCAGGCGGAGCAGGTGCGTGATGACCTGACGGCCAAAGCGCTCGCGGCGCTTGAACAGGGCGGCGACGCGCAGGCAATTATGCAGGATCTGGCCTGGAAGCTGACCAACCGCCTGATCCATGCTCCAACCAAATCTCTTCAGCAGGCTGCCCGTGACGGGGATGATGAACGCCTGACTATTCTGCGCAACAGCCTCGGGCTGGAATAGCGCCCTATACCCATTTTCTATGACAAGGTGCATTTACGCCTATGAAGCCTTCTATCGTCGCTAAACTGGAAGCTCTGCACGAGCGCCATGAAGAAGTACAGGCGCTGCTCGGCGATGCCGGAACCATTGCCGACCAGGAACGTTTTCGCGCGCTGTCGCGTGAATACGCGCAGTTAAGTGATGTTTCAAAATGCTTTACCGACTGGCAACAGGTTCAGGAAGATATCGAAACCGCGCAGATGATGCTCGACGATCCTGAAATGCGCGAGATGGCGCAGGAAGAGCTGCAGGATGCCAAAGCGCGTTCAGAGGAGATGGAGCAGCAGCTTCAGGTGCTTCTGCTGCCGAAAGATCCGGATGACGAACGTAACGCCTTCGTGGAAGTGCGCGCCGGTACCGGCGGCGACGAAGCCGCGCTGTTTGCCGGGGATCTGTTCCGTATGTACAGCCGTTATGCAGAGTCCCGCCGCTGGCGCGTGGAGATCATGAGCGCCAATGAAGGCGAGCACGGCGGCTATAAAGAGGTGATCGCCAAGATTAGCGGTGACGGCGTCTATGGCCGACTGAAGTTTGAATCCGGCGGCCATCGCGTGCAGCGCGTGCCGGCCACCGAGTCGCAGGGACGCATCCACACCTCTGCCTGTACGGTGGCGGTGATGCCTGAGCTGCCGGAAGCGGAACTGCCGGATATCAACCCGGCGGACCTGCGTATCGACACCTTCCGCTCCTCCGGGGCAGGTGGTCAGCACGTTAACACCACCGATTCCGCCATCCGTATTACCCACCTGCCAACCGGCATTGTGGTGGAGTGTCAGGACGAACGTTCCCAGCACAAAAACAAAGCCAAGGCGCTGTCGGTGCTGGGCGCGCGCATTCACGCGGCGGAAATGGCCAAACGCCAGCAGGCGGAAGCCTCTACCCGCCGCAACCTGCTGGGCAGCGGCGACCGCAGCGATCGTAACCGCACCTATAACTTCCCTCAGGGCCGCGTGACCGACCACCGTATCAACCTGACGCTCTACCGTCTGGATGAGGCGATGGAAGGCAAGCTCGATATGCTGATTGAGCCTATCGTGCAGGAATACCAGGCCGACCAGCTGGCGGCGCTGTCCGAGCAGGATTAATGGATTTTCAACGCTGGCTACGCCATGCCGCCAGTGCGCTTTCTGCGGGTGAAAGCCCGAAGCGCGACGCCGAAATACTGCTGGAATACGTCACGGGCAAAGCCCGGACGTACCTGCTGGCGTTCGGTGAAACCATCCTGACCGCTGAACAGCTTTCGCAGCTGGAGTCGCTGCTTGCCCGCCGCAAAGCCGGCGAGCCGGTGGCGCATCTGGTAGGCGAACGCGAGTTCTGGTCACTTCCGCTGTACGTCTCAGCGGCCACGCTGATCCCGCGCCCGGACACCGAGTGTCTGGTGGAGCAGGCGCTGGCGCGATTGCCGGCGCAGCCGTGCCGGATCCTCGATCTCGGAACGGGCACCGGCGCCATTGCGCTGGCGCTTGCCAGCGAGCGGCCGGACTGCACCGTGACGGCAGTGGACGTGATGCCTGATGCGGTCACTCTCGCGCAGCGCAACGTTGAGCGTCTGGGGCTTAGCAATGTTTCCGTTCTGCAAAGCAGCTGGTTTACCGCCCTTGAAGACCGCCTGTTCGACATGATTGTCAGCAATCCTCCCTACATTGACGAAAATGACCCGCATCTGGCGCAGGGCGACGTACGCTTTGAACCGCTGACGGCGCTGGTAGCCGCTAATCAGGGGCTTGCGGATCTCGATCACATTGTGACAACGTCACGGCAACATCTGCTTCCCAATGGCTGGCTGCTGGTGGAACATGGCTGGACGCAGGGGGAGGCGGTGCGGGCGCTGTTTACGCGTGCCGGCTATCGCGCGGTGGAAACCTGTCGGGATTACGGCGGCAACGAGCGTCTTACGCTGGGGCAGCGGTCATGAACCTGTTTACGCTGCTGATCTCCGTTCACCTGATTGCCGTTGCCCTGACCATCGGCTTTTTCATCGTCCGCTACTGGTGGCGCTACAGTAATAATCCGCTGATTAACGCCCGCTGGGTGCGCATCGCTCCGCACTGTATCGACACGGTGCTGCTTCTTTCCGGCGCCGGGTTAATGTGGAAGACCGGCTATCTGCCATTTACTGATAAAGGCGCATGGCTGACTGAAAAGCTGTTTGGCGTTATCATCTACATCGTTTTGGGTTTTATCGCGCTTGGGCGTCATCGTCCGCGCAGCCAGCAGACGGGTTTTATCGCCTTTCTGCTGGGTCTGGTGGTGCTGTACATCATCATTAAACTCGCCACCACAAGAATACCGTTACTGGGGTAAGTCATGAGGTCCTTAGCCGATTTCGAATTTAATAAAGCGCCGCTTTGCGATGGTATGATCCTGATTTCAGAGATGATCCGCGACGATTTTACGTCACAGTACGTTTACGCTGAACTGGAAAATCTGGTTAGCCTGGCGCGCGAGGAGATCAGTCAGGCACGTCCGCAGGACTGGCAACTGGAGAAGCTGATTGAGCTTTTCTACGGCGAATGGGGTTTCTGCGACACGCGCGGCGTGTACCGCCTGTCTGACGCACTGTGGCTGGACCAGGTGTTGAAAAATCGTCAGGGCAGCGCCGTCGCGCTGGGCGCCATTTTACTGTGGGTTGCGCACCGGCTGGATATTCCGCTGGTGCCGGTCATCTTCCCGACGCAGATGATCCTGCGCGCGGAGTGGCTGGACGGTGAGATGTGGTTAATCAATCCGTTTAACGGCGACACGCTGGATGAACACACGCTTGACGTCTGGCTGAAGGGCAACATCAGCCCGATAGCCGAACTGTTCAATGAAGATCTTGATGAAGCCGATAACGCTGAGGTTATCCGCAAGCTGCTGGATACGCTGAAGTCTGCGCTGATGGAAGAGCGTCAGATGGAGCTGGCGCTGCGCGCAAGCGAAGTGCTGCTGCAGTTTAATCCGGAAGATCCGTACGAAATCCGCGACCGCGGCCTGATTTACGCGCAGCTCGACTGCGAGCACGTGGCGCTGAACGATTTGAATTATTTCGTCGAGCAATGTCCGGAAGATCCGATTAGCGAAATGATTCGCGCGCAGATCAACGCGATCGCGCATAAACACATTACACTGCATTAAATTTAATTCCGATTCACACCTGAATAAGGCGATCCTATGAAACAAAAAGTGGTTAGCATTGGTGATATCAACGTGGCAAACGACCTGCCGTTCGTGCTGTTTGGCGGTATGAACGTGCTGGAGTCCCGCGATCTCGCTATGCGCATCTGCGAACACTACGTGACCGTGACCCAAAAGCTGGGCATCCCGTACGTGTTTAAAGCCTCTTTTGACAAAGCCAACCGCTCCTCCATTCACTCCTACCGTGGCCCGGGCCTCGAAGAGGGGATGAAGATTTTCCAGGAGCTGAAACAGACGTTTGGCGTGAAGGTGATCACCGACGTGCACGAAGCGTCTCAGGCGCAGCCTGTGGCTGACGTAGTAGACGTGATCCAGCTTCCGGCGTTCCTGGCTCGCCAGACCGATCTGGTTGAAGCCATGGCGAAAACCGGTGCCGTGATTAACGTGAAAAAACCGCAGTTCGTGAGCCCTGGCCAGATGGGTAACATCGTCGATAAGTTTATCGAAGGCGGTAATGACCAGGTGATCCTGTGCGACCGTGGTTCAAACTTCGGTTATGACAACCTGGTTGTGGATATGCTGGGCTTCAGCGTGATGAAGAACGTCTCTAACCAGTCTCCGGTTATTTTTGACGTTACGCACTCCCTCCAGTGCCGCGATCCGTTTGGCGCAGCGTCTGGCGGCCGTCGCGCTCAGGTTACCGAGCTGGCGCGTGCCGGGATGGCAACGGGCCTGGCGGGCCTGTTCATTGAAGCGCACCCTGATCCGGCTAACGCGAAATGCGACGGTCCATCCGCGCTGCCGCTGGACAAGCTGGAGCCGTTCCTCAAGCAGATCAAGGCAATTGACGATCTGGTGAAGAGCTTCGACGAGCTGGATACCAGCAACTAATAAAAAAACCCGCTTCGGCGGGTTTTTTGTTCTCCCTCTCCCCGTGGGTGTACGGTCCGGGGACATGGTAGACAGGTGTTCGGGGACATGGTGAACACTTTTTAACATCCTTTACCCATGGTGATCGACTTTTTCTTCAGGTCGATCACCCCCACTTTCGTGCTGTACCACCACACCTCGTAGCTGCCGTCTTCCTGCATCTCCTTCAGCCCGACCCGTTCTCCCCTGAACGCCTTGCCTGCGCTCAGACTTACCCCTTTCACGCTCAGCTTTCCGCTGATATCCACTTTCCTGACCATCACGCCCTCGTCGTATTCCGGGGGCGGTGTGTTGCCGCTGTACTGCCGTGCAGACGGCTTATACCGCGAACCCGGTACCGCCATGTCCAGCGCCTCATGCGGGCGTTCAAGGTTATAGACCGTCCGCCAGTGGTCGAAGGCGCGCTGTAGTTCACCCTCGTTCGCGAACCACTTCCCCTGCAGCACCTCCGTCATCAGGCTGCGGTGAAAACGCTCCAGCTTGCCCTGCGTCTGCGGATGATACGGCCGGGAGTGCCCCACCCGGATACCATGGCGCATCAGCCACAGCTCCAGCGCCGTCCAGGTGCCGGTGGTATCTCCCCACGGGGCGCCGTTGTCCATTGTCATCCGGTCCGGCAGGCCGTAACGCTCAAACACGCTGACCAGTTGCTGCTGCACGGTCTCGCGCCGTTCATCGGTACAGTGCGCCAGGCACAGGGAAAAACGGGAGTGGTCGTCCAGCAGGGTGAGCGGATGGCAGCGGCCCCCGCCAAAGGAAAAATGGCCCTTAAAATCCATCTGCCAGAGCCGGTTCGGCGCGTCATGTTCGAACCGCCCCGTGGCGGGAATGCCCGGTAAAGTGCCCGGCAGCAGGCCGTGACGGGCCATAAGGTTATGGACGGTGCTGAAGGCGGGCATATGGTGCCCCTGGTCTTCCAGCCAGCGCTTTATCTTGCGCGCGCCCCAGCGTTGATGGCGGTCATGGGCCATACGCAGCAGGGCAGTGATGTCGTCAGATGAGCGGTTCGGGGAATGGTGCGGTATGCGCGGGCGGTCCTGAAGGCCCGCGGCCCCTTCCTCCGCCCAGCGGTGAAGCCACTTGTAGCCGGTGGCAGGTGAAATGCCGAAGCGACGGCAGAGGGAACGGATGTTCGCCCCGTCCTGCGAGGCGAACAAAACAAACTCGGTACGTAATGACATGGTATCTCTCGCATCCCAGGGCATAAGCGACTCCATAAACGGGTTCTTATGCCTTAGTTGTAAGTGTCTACCATGTCCCCGAACAAGTGTTCACGATGTCCCCGGACCGTACAGTGGGAGAGGGTTGGGGTAGGGCATCAGCTCGCACCAGATAAAACTACGCAAAGATCGTCATCAGATACGCAATAAACAGCGCCATATGCGCCGCGCCGTTCAGCACGTTGGTGCGTCCGGTAGAGAAGGAGATCTGGCACAGCAGCAGCGACGCCACCATCACAATCATCTCCGGCGCGCCCAGCGCAAACTGCAATTCATTCCCGGTCATAAAGGCAATCAGCGTCACCACCGGAACGGTGAGGGAGATGGTCGCCAGCACGGAGCCGAAGAACAGATTCATCGCACGCTGCACCTGATTATTGAGCACCGCCTTCAGCGCACCCAGGCCTTCCGGAGACAGGATCAGCAGCGCGACCAGGAAACCGGTAAAGGCAACAGGCGCATTCATTTCAGTTAACAGCGCCTCAAGCGGATTCGCATTCATCTTGGTAACCGCAATAACGGCAATCAGATGCACGATCAGCCAAACCGTGTGCCACGCGCTGCTGTGGGCCGAAGGCTTACCGTGATGCGGGTCATCGTCGTCGCTGTCATCTTCATGTTCATAAACAAACAGGCTCTGGTGCGTTTTGGTCTGAATCAACAGGAATACGCCGTACATTGCCGCGGAAATCAGCGCCACCAGCAGCGCCTGGCCGGTCGTGAAGTTTGCGCCCGGCAGCGCCATCGGGAAGACAAGCACGATAATCGCCAGCGGGAACAGGGCGATCAGATACTGCTTAATGCCAAACAGATTCATGTACTGGGTGGCAAATTTGCGGCCACCTAACAAAAGAGAGAAACCCACCAGACCGCCGGTCACAATCATAATGATGGAGTAAAGCGTATCGCGCATCAGCGTTGGCGCGGCGTCGCCGGTGGCCATTAATGCGGAAATTAGGCTGACTTCAAGAATAACAACCGAAAGGCTTAAAATTAATGAGCCGTACGGCTCTCCAAGACGGTGGGCTAAAACATCCGCATGGCGCACCACGCTAAATGCACTGGTCAGAATTCCCACGAGAGCCAGAATATTGATCCCCACAACCACTGGCAATGACTGACTGCTTCCCCAGAAGAGCAGCACAGCCAGTGCCAGAACCGGGAAAATGAGAGACGTCTCCTTGTGGCGGGTTTTTACCGCCTCGTGTGTTGCTGTCATGTGTTTCTCCATCAGTGCAGGTGCTTGTAATTATAGATAGATTTTGAGGCCATTAAATTAACAGAAATTGGTTAACTACCCTTTGATTTTTACTTAATTTTACCCTTTATGAAGATTTTTATGGTTGAAGCTTATAATGTTCTATCTGTGATAAATAGTCATTAAATAACAATAAACTATGATTAAGCGATGTTCATTTTTCATCGCCGGGTGGCACCCTGACGTATCGTCGTCCACACTTATCTCTTTAGCCAAAAGAGAGGTTAACGATGCCATACAAATCGAAAAGCGAATTACCGGATAACGTGCAAAACATGTTGCCTGCTCACGCGCAGGATATCTACAAAGAAGCGTTTAACAGCGCCTGGGATCAGTACAAAGATAAAGAAGATCGCCGGGACGATGCCAGCCGTGAAGAGACGGCGCACAAGGTCGCCTGGGCCGCCGTAAAAAATGACTACGAGAAAGGGGACGATGACAAATGGCATAAAAAGAAATAGCCGCTGAATAATACGCCACCTTCATTTTGACATTTCAGGCGGTTGAGCTACCGCTGTGTTGCATCTGGCCCGCGAATTGCTTATCGTTGCTCACCTGCTGTTAAAATGAACAGCATACAAGGCCGGGAAGGCGAATTACAGATGTCGCAGGGAAGCATGCAGTGGCGGAGGTGGAATGTGTTAACGCGTGATTTCCTGATGAAGGCAGATTGTAAGACGGCATTTGGTGCTATTGAGGAATCGCTTCTCTGGTCGGCTGAACAGCGTGCGGCGTCGCTTGCGGCAACGCTTGCCTGCCGCCCGGATGATGGCCCGGTGTGGATTTTTGGTTACGGCTCGCTGATGTGGAACCCGGCGCTCGAGTACGTCGAATCGGCAACCGGAACGCTGCCCGGCTGGCACCGGGCATTCTGCCTGCGCCTCACCGCCGGGCGCGGCAGCGCCTGCCGGCCGGGCCGCATGCTTGCACTAAAAGAGGGCGGGCGCACCACGGGCGTAGCATACCGTCTTCCGGACGCCACGCTGGAAGAGGAGCTGACGCTGCTGTGGAAGCGCGAAATGATTACCGGCTGCTATATGCCCAGCTGGTGCAGGCTGGAGCTGGACGACGGGCGCAGCGTAAGCGCGCTGGTGTTCATTATGGATCCGCGCCACCCGCTGTATGAAGCCGATACCCGAACCCAGGTGATTGCTCCGCTGATTGCCGCCGCCAGCGGACCGCTGGGCACCAACGCGCAGTACCTGTTCTCGCTCGATCAGGAGCTGACGCGGCTCGGCATGAAGGACGACTGTCTGAACGAGCTGGTGGTGAAGGTGAAAGCGCTGCTGGAAGGCAACCCGCCCGGCGCGACGCTGAGGCCAGGTTTTGCATGAATTAACGCCCGGTTGACCGGGCGTTTTTCATTATGCCGCCACGTAGCTCACGGAGTGCTCGAGCGACTGGCTGTGGCTGTCGATCAGAACATCCCAGGTGCCGGTATAGGGCACCGTCAGCCATGCGTTATCATCCTGCACGGTGAGGATATCCGCCCCTGACTGCGCGTGCGCTTTCGAACTCATCAGGTGGATGCGGCAACGCTCTGAGCAACGAACCACTACCGTATCCCCGCCAAACAGCTTCAAGCTTGTTTTAACCAGTGCCATTTTATTACCCCGTCTTTTTTGCCCATCCCGAGCGTGATGTTGTTCACAATTTACTCACTGCATAACACCAAAGGAGGAGGGGCGGGATGCTGATTTTGATCAAAAAAGGGCGTAACGATTAAACAAAAATGACAAAATACCTGAAACCATTCAGCCGGCGCGCGTTTTCCCTGGCCTACGCGCGCCTGGAGAAAATTATATGCGGAAATGTCCGGCGGTCTCAGCAAGGTCGCCCGCCTGGCTTTGCAGCGCGCTGGCCGCAGCGGCAGACTGCACAACGAGTTCAGCGTTCTGCTGCACCATCCGATCCAGATGGCTCACCGCGTGGTTAATCTCGTGGATCCCTTTCATCTGCTCGCGGGTGGCAATCGATATTTCGCGCATGATGCCCGACACGCTCCCGACGCTGGAGCGGATCTCATCCATGCTGTCTCCCGCAAGGTGCACGTACCGGGAGCCGGTCGCGACGCTTTCGGTGGTAGAGTCGATGAGGGATTTGATCTCTTTCGCCGCCTGAGCGCTGCGGCTGGCCAGATTACGCACTTCGCCCGCGACGACCGCGAACCCGCGGCCTTGCTCTCCGGCACGTGCGGCTTCCACCGAGGCGTTCAGCGCCAGGATATTGGTCTGGAAGGCAATGCCGTCAATGACGCTGGTGATATCACCAATTTTTGCGGAAGCAACCTCGATGGACTGCATGGTGCTGATGGCCTGAGCGACGACGTCGCCGCCGCGCGCCGCCGCGGCCGAGGCCTTGCTCGCCTGCTCGTTCGCCTCTGCTGCCGACTCGTTTGACTGCGTGACGGAGGCGGTTATCTCCTCTACGGCGCTGGCCGTTTCCCGCAGGCTGGAGGCGGCCTGCTCGGTTCGTCCGGAAAGATCCTGATTGCCCGCCGCAATCTCCCGCGCGGCGTTTTTCACTGAGGCGCTGGCCTCACGCAGCTGGACCATCACCACGGAGAGCTTATCGCTGAAGGCGTTAAAGGCCTGAGCGATTTGCGCCACCTCGTCGTCTCCCTTATCCGGCAGGCGCTGTGACAGATCGTTAGTACCGTTGGCGATGTTGTTCATCGCATCGCGGATATCAGACAGTCGTTTGAGCAGGCGGGCGATCAGGACATGCACGATGGCGCCGCTCAGCAGGGCGAGGATCGCCAGCGACAGCGCTGAGGCTTTAAGCAGGGAGCGCATTCCGGAGGTGGCATCCGCGTTATCGAGCGCGACAACAAGCAGCCAGCGGGTGCCCGGTACGGCGGTCGCGACGAACGTTTTATCGCTACCGTCAAACGTCCCGTCAACCAGGTTACCGCTTTTCAGGGCCGCAAAATCGATCCCTTTGAGGACCTCATTCAACGGCTTCAGCGTCAGGGCCGGGTCGTTGGCGGCAATCACGGTGCCGTCGCTGCCCAGAAGCAATCCGCTGCTGGCCGGGGTCGGGTGAATGCCGCGCACGTTAGCCACCACGCTGTCCAGGGCCACATCGCCCGCCACAACCGCCTTCAGCGCGCCGTTCTCCTTTACCGGTATCGCGAAGGTGACCACCAGTTTTCCGGTACCCGCGTCCACGTAGGGGGCCGTCACCACCGGGCCATCCGCGCTGACGACCTGCTGGTACCAGGGGCGAATGGTTGGATCGTAATCGGCAGGTACGCCGGCCGGGTCGGAGAATTTGGCCGTTTTGCTGGCGTACCCGACATACACGTTGGTAAACCCGCCCGCCTGCGCGAGCTGCTTAAATACGGGCACCGGATCATCACTTAACGCCACGCTTTGCGCCGAGGCGATGACGGCCATTTTGCCCTTCACCCAGTCGGCAATCGCCATCGTGTGGCTGGCGCTGGTGCTGCTCAGAATATCGCGCTGTGACTGCTGGTTATCGTGGCGCGTAACCTGAAAGTTGATAACGGTATTAAGAAGAAGGGCGACGACAAGACAGCCTGTCGTCGCGGCAATGATGCGGGCGCGAATGGATCTGAACATAAGTGTAATACCTGCTGTGTTGTTTCCATCTCCATCGGCAACCTCGCAGGTAAACTTGATGCTGAAACCGCGTCCATAAGAAAATAATATTTTTACGGCGAAATTATTAAAATGTTAATACTTTATCCGCGTTCAGCGTCCATTCGGCCAGCTCCACCAGCGTGCCGATCTCGACGCCCTCAATCAGCGGCAGCCCGGTGATGCCGCGTCCGTCGGTGCAGGTTTTACACAGTTTGACCGGCACGTCCTGCGCGGTCAGGATCTCCAGCATCTGCTGGATGTTGTACCCCTCGGCGGGTTTCTGCCCCTTCAGTCCGGCCGTGACGGCGTCCGACATCAAAAAAAGACGCAGCTCAAGTGCGCTCTCTTTCTCGCGCAGCGCTATCGCCAGACGCAGGCTGTTAAAAAGGGATTCGCTGCCGTAGGCCGCTCCGTTGGCGACGATCACAATCTTCTGCATGTTGACTCCTGTTCTTTAAAAGGCACGAAAATTGCTTACTACTCCGGAGATTCGCTATCCGGGAGAGTAAGCATGACATTAATGGCGGGCAGTTCACCTGCGGCAGCCGAGTGGTTCCAGCGCGCGACGTTGCTGCGCCGGGAGCAGCTCGGCAGGCTGGCCGCGCTTGGCGTGCTGGTGAATGGCATCAGCCGTCTGGCACATATGCTCCAGTGCGAGCGCGGAGCATCCAACGTCTGGCTCTGCTCTCAGGGTAAGCTGTATGTCCCCGAATGCAAAGCCAGTCGCGGGCTGGTGGATGAAAATCTCACCGCGCTGCATGCCGAGCTCAGCGCGCACTTCCCGGTCACGGGGAGCGGCGTCTGCGAGCGCATCGCCTGCGCGTTGCTCAGCCTGGATACGCTTCCACTACTGCGTAACGGGATTGACGCGCAAAGCATCACGGCTCCCCAGGCCATGGATCGCTACAGCTGGATGCTCCGTCAGCTGCTCAGTATCGTACCGCAGCTGAATGACAGCATTGACGATCCGCAAATCGCGGGCCGTTTTGTTGCCCTCTATAGCCTGATGCAGGGCAAAGAGCTGGTGGGGCAAGAGCGCGCGCTTGGGGCCATTGGCTTTACGCAGGGTTTTTTCAATGACGACACCCGTCAGAAGCTGGTTGACCGCATTGACGGACAGCAGGCCTGTTTTGAGATCTTTTTATCCTATAGCCACGCGGACGTGCAGAACACGTTCGCCCGTCACTGCCAGCCCGACCGTGAGACGGAGCAGCTCCGGCGCGTCGCCTGCACGCGGCAGCCCTCCGCTGACAACGGCGATACCGCGCTGAACTGGTTTTCACTGCAAACGTCGCGGCTTGAGCATCTGCGCACGCTTGAGGAGATCGTGATTGCCGACCTGATGGTGGCGGTGGATGAGGCAATTCAGACCTCCGGTGCGGCCGTGATGGGAGGCGATGAACGCGACGACCCGATTGCGCCTTACCCGGATAAACCCCTGCTGACGCTGGTGCGCCAGCAGGCGCGAGAGATAGAGCAGCTATCCCGCCAGCTGGCCTCCCTGCGGGACACGCTGGAGGAGCGTAAGCTCATCGATAAGGCCAAAAGCATACTGATTACCCACCAGAACATGAGCGAGGAGCAGGCGTGGACGGCCCTGCGCAAAATGGCGATGGATAAAAATCAGCGCATGGTTGATATCGCCCGTGCGCTGCTCACCGTCAAAAACCTCTGGCCGCTAACCCCTAAGGAGTAGCTGCACAATCGGCGGGCATTTTCTGCCTGATAGCGGTGCGTGAAATCGCGGCTGCCGGGGGTACAGCCAGTAAAACAGGGTGTTAAAAGCTGGCATTAGCTTTGCATTAACAGATTAACCATTTTCGACGATGCGCCAACGGCGGTGCATGCGTCTTCGGGATAAAGGCGTCCAGCGGTGCTTCGGCACGGCGGGCGCTTTTTTTTGGCTTTTTTTCAGGAGCGGTTATGGCGGAATTGTCGAGACGGCGGTTTTTGCAGGCCAGCATGCTGGCAAGTGGCGCAATGCTGTTACCGGGCGTCATGCAGGCCGCGTGGGCGGCGGGGTCGGATAAGCCCGAACAGGAGACGGTACGCATCGGGTTTATCCCGCTCACCGACTGCGCGCCGGTGGTTATCGCGGCCCTGAAGGGGTTCGATAAAAAATATGGCATCACCATTGTCCCCACCAAAGAGGCGAGCTGGGCAGCGGTGCGCGACAAGCTGGTGGCGGGCGAGCTGGACGCGGCGCACGTTCTGTATGGCCTGCTGTACGGGCTTGAGCTGGGCATCGCCGGCAAGCCGCAGCAGATGGCGAACCTGATGACCCTCAACCAGAACGGTCAGGGCATTACGCTCTCGGGCGATCTGGCGGAGAAGGGCGTTCGCGATCTCGACGGGCTGAAGACGCTGGTTGGCCAGCAGGCTCCGGGGACGTATACCTTCGCGCATACCTTCCCGACGGGCACGCACGCCATGTGGCTCTACTACTGGCTGGCCAGCGCGGGCATCAATCCGTTCGACGACGTGCGCACGGTGGTGGTGCCGCCGCCGCAGATGGTGATGAACATGCGCATCGGCAACATGGTCGGCTTTTGCGTCGGCGAGCCGTGGAACGCGCGGGCGATTAACGACCGCATCGGGTTTACCGCCGCCACATCGCAGTCCATCTGGGCCGATCACCCGGAAAAAATCCTCGGCACGCGCCGCGACTGGGTAGATAGAAACCCGCACACCGCGCGGGCGCTGGTGTGCGCGGTGATGGAAGCCGCGCGCTGGATCGAGGCCTCACCGGAAAACAAACGCGAAACCGCGCGTATCCTCTCCCGCCGCGCGTGGCTGAACTGCAAGGAGCAGTACCTCACCGGGCGAATGCTTGGCGAATACGACAACGGCCTGGGGCAGCGCTGGCAGGACGCACACCCGATCCGCTTCTTCAACGAGGGTGCGGTGAGCTACCCGTATCTCTCCGACGGCATGTGGTTTTTAACCCAGTTCCGCCGCTGGGGCTTGCTCCACGCCGCGCCGGACTACGCGGGCATCGCACGGCGCATCAACCAGACCGCGGTCTGGCAGGATGCCGCGACCGCCGTCGGCGGCATGTCCACCCCGTCATCACCCTATCGCAGCAGCACCCTGATGGACGGCACCGTCTGGAACGGCACCGATCCGGAAGGGTACGCCAACCGCTTCGCCATTCACCGTAAAGGGGCCTGATTATGCAGCATTTGCAAAGTACGAAACCACAAGAGACGCCGGAGAGCGGGGAGGTGATTGTCCTGCCTCCTCGACGGGTACGCCGCCGCGCGCCGGCGTTTACGCGTCGGATGAACGATGTTTTACAGCGCGTTATTCCGGCGCTGCTCGGTCTCGGGCTGCTGGTGGTGCTCTGGCAGCTGGCGGCCATCAACAGCAAAGGCTTCCCGACGCCGCTCAGCACCCTGGATTCGGCCATCACCCTGTTCGCCGACCCGTTCTACCGCGACGGGCCAAACGATATGGGCATCGGCTGGAACGTGCTTGCGTCACTGCAGCGCGTCGCCATCGGCTTCGGGCTGGCCGCGCTGGCGGGCATTCCGCTGGGCTTTTTGATTGGCCGCTTCACCTTTTTCTCACGCATGTTTAACCCGCTGATCGCGCTCCTGCGTCCGGTCAGCCCGTTGGCCTGGCTGCCCATCGGCTTGCTGCTGTTCCAGAAAGCGGAGCCGGCGTCCAGCTGGACCATTTTTATCTGCTCCATCTGGCCGATGGTCATCAACACCGCCGAAGGGGTGCGCCGTATCCCCCAGGACTACCTCAACGTCGCCCGGGTGCTGCAGCTCTCTGAATGGGACATCCTGCGCCGCATTCTCTTTCCGGCGGTGCTGCCTGCGGTGCTGACCGGGGTTCGCCTCTCCATCGGCATTGCCTGGCTGGTGATTGTCGCCGCCGAGATGCTCACCGGAGGGCTGGGCATCGGCTTCTGGATCTGGAACGAGTGGAACAACCTCAACGTCGAAAACATTCTCATCGCCATCGTCATCATTGGCGTGGTCGGGTTGCTGCTGGAGCAGGGGCTGATGCTGATCGCCCGTCGCTTTAGCTGGCAGGAAAAATAAGGAGCGAAGATGAAACCGTTAATTCAGGTCCAGGCCGTGAGCCAGCGCTTTTCCACCGCCAGCGGCGAGTTCCTGGCGCTGCAGAACGTCTCTTTTGATATTCACGAGGGCGAAACCGTCAGCCTGATTGGCCACTCCGGCTGCGGCAAGTCGACGCTGTTAAACCTTATCGCCGGCATTACGCTGCCGACGGAAGGCGGGCTGATCTGCGACAACCGCGAAATCGCCGGGCCGGGACCCGAGCGGGCGGTGGTGTTTCAGAACCATTCGCTGCTGCCCTGGCTAACCTGCTTCGACAACGTGGCGCTGGCGGTGGACAGGGTGTTTCGCCACGCCATGAGCAAAGCCGAGCGTAAGGAGTGGATTGAACATAACCTCGACCGCGTGCAGATGGGCCACGCGCTGCATAAGCGTCCGGAGGAGATTTCCGGCGGCATGAAGCAGCGCGTCGGTATTGCCCGCGCGCTGGCGATGAAGCCGAAGGTGCTGCTGATGGATGAGCCGTTTGGGGCGCTGGACGCGCTGACGCGGGCGCACCTTCAGGATTCGGTGATGCAGATCCAGCAGGCGCTGAACACCACCATCGTGCTCATTACCCACGACGTCGACGAGGCGGTGCTGCTCTCCGATCGCGTGCTGATGATGACCAACGGCCCGGCGGCCACCGTGGGCGAGATCCTGCGCGTCGATCTTCCGCGCCCGCGCAACCGGGTGCAGCTGGCGGACGACGGTCGCTATCACCACATGCGCCAGCAAATCCTCCATTTCCTCTACGAAAAACAGCCGAAAGCGGCGTAGCGAGGGGCAACCATGCGACTGGTCATTATCGGTAATGGGATGGCGGCAACCCGGCTGATTGACACGCTGACCGGGCGTGCTCCCGGTCGTTTTTCCATCACCGTCATCGGTGACGAGCCTCAGCATGCCTATAACCGTATCCAGCTTTCGCCGGTTCTGGGCGGGGAAAAGCGGGCGGCGAACATTTACCTGCACGATGAGGAGTGGTACCAGGCGCGAGGCGTGACGGTGCTTCGGGGTGAAAAGGTCATTGCCGTGGACGTGAACGCGCGTGAAGTGCATACCGCCGCCCGCAGGCTGGGCTGGGATGCGCTGGTCTTTGCCACCGGGTCAACGCCCTTTGTGCCGCCGATCCCCGGCAGCGCCGCGCCGCACGTGTTTACCTTTCGTACCCTGGACGATACCCGCGCCGTTCAGCGCATTTCCGGACCGGCGGTGGTGCTGGGCGGCGGGGTGCTTGGCGTGGAGGCGGCTGCGGCGCTGGCGCGGTCTGGTGACAACGTCACGCTGGTTCACCGCGGCTCGTGGCTGATGGAGCAGCAGCTGGACCAGCAGGCGGGCGTGCTGCTGGAAGAGGCGCTGGCGGAGCGCGGCGTGCGCTGCGAGCTCGACGCGGGCATCGCGGCGATTGATGCGCACGCCGTGACGCTGCGCAACGGACGCCGCGTCGCGGCCGCCCGCGTGGTGCTGGCGACCGGGGTGCAGCCCAACGTCGCGCTGGCGCAGGCCAGCGGCATTCGCTGCGCGCGCGGCATTGTGGTGGATAGCCAGATGCAGACCTCGGTGCCGGCTGTCTTCGCCATTGGCGAGTGCTGCGAAGCTGACGGCCAGACGTTTGGCCTGGTCGCCCCCTGCATGGCGCAGGCGGATATCCTTGCCGCGCGGCTGGCCGGTGAGGTCACCGCGCCGTTTGCCCTGACCGACAGCGGCGTGCGCCTCAAGGTAACCGGCGTGGAGCTGTTCAGCCTCGGTCGCGCGGCGGCGCAGGAGAACGACGTGGTCTGGAGCTCGTGGGATCCGCTAACCCGCCACTATCGCCGCTTGCTGATCCACCGGGGGGCGCTGGCTGGCGTGCTGCTGATGGGGGACTGCCGCAGCGCGGCGACATTTACCGATTTACTGGCAACGGCTGCGCCCGCCCACGCGGACTGGCTGTTCGATCGTTTCACTACGCAACCGCGGGTTGCAGGACAGAACGCTATGACAAAACCTACTCTGGTGGTGGTTGGACACGGTATGGTCGGCCATCATTTCCTTGAAGACTGCGTTAACCGCAATCTGCATCAGCAGTACCAGATCGTTGTCTTTGGTGAAGAGCGCTATGCCGCCTATGACAGAGTACATCTGTCCGAGTACTTTGGCGGGCGCAGCGCGGCGTCGCTCTCGCTGGTGGAAGGGGATTTCTTTGCCGACAGCGGCATCGAGCTGCGCCTGTCGCAGCAGATCGTCGCTATCGATCGCGATGCGCGCGTGGTGCGCACCGCCAGCGGGCATGAGATCCACTGGGACAAGCTGGTACTGGCGACCGGTTCATACCCGTTCGTCCCGCCCGTGCCGGGCAACGATCTGCCGGGCTGCTTTGTCTACCGCACCCTTGACGACCTGGACAACATTGCGGCCCATGCCGCGGGTTCACGACGCGGCGTGGTGATTGGCGGCGGCCTGCTGGGGCTGGAGGCGGCGAATGCCCTCACGCAGCTCGGGCTGGAAACCCACGTGGTGGAGTTTGCGCCGAACCTGATGGCGGTGCAGCTCGATAACGACGGCGCGGCAATGCTGCGTAAGAAAATTGAGGCGCTTGGCGTCGGCGTTCATACCTCTAAAGCCACGACCGATATTGCCCCGACGGACCACGGATTAGTCCTGCGCTTCGCCGATGGCGAACGGCTGGAGACGGACATGGTGGTCTTTTCTGCGGGCATTCGTCCCCAGGACGCGCTGGCGCGCGGCTGCGGGCTGGCTGTCGGCGAGCGCGGCGGGATCTGCATTAACGACGGCTGTCGTACCTCTGACCAGGACGTGTTTGCCATCGGCGAGTGCGCGCTGTGGGAGGGCAAAATTTACGGCCTGGTCGCGCCGGGCTACCAGATGGCGCGGGTGGCCGCCGCCGCGCTGGCGGGTGAGGAGAAGCCCTTCACCGGGGCGGATATGAGCACCAAACTCAAGCTGCTCGGCGTGGATGTCGCCTCGTTCGGCGACGCTCACGGACGTACGCCGGGCGCGCTGAGCTACCAGTGGACGAACGGCCCGCGGCAAATCTATAAGAAAATCGTGGTCAGCCACGACGGCAAAACGCTGTTGGGCGGCGTGCTGGTGGGCGATGCCGGCGAATACGCCACCCTGGTGCAGATGATGCTCAACGGTATCGGCCTGCCGAAAGAGCCGGAAACGCTGATATTACCCGTCTCCACGGGCAGCGCGCCGAAAGCGCTCGGCGTGGCGGCGCTGCCGGAAAGCGCGCAGATCTGCTCCTGTCATAACGTCAGCAAAAGCGATATCTGCCGGGCGGTGAGCGGCGGTGCGACGGAGATGGGGGCCATTAAACGGTGTACGAAAGCGGCCACGGGCTGCGGGGGCTGTAGCGCGCTGGTGAAGCAGGTGATGGAGTTTCAGCTTGCCGAACAGGGCGTGGAGGTGAAAAAGGATATCTGCGAACACTTCCCGTACTCGCGTCAGGAGATTTACCACCTGGTGCGCGTCAACCATATCCGCACCTTTGACCAGCTCATCAGCCGCTACGGCCACGGGCACGGATGTGAAATTTGTAAGCCGCTGGTCGGGTCGGTGCTCGCCTCCTGCTGGAACGAGTATCTGCTGAAGCCGGCGCACCTGCCGCTGCAGGACACCAACGACCGCTTACTTCGCCAATATCCAGAAGGACGGAACCTACTCCATCGTGCCGCGCATGCCCGCGGGGGAAGTGACCGCCGACGGCCTGATCGCCATCGGACAGATTGCGAAGCGCTACGGCCTGTACAGCAAAATCACCGGCGGCCAGCGTATCGACCTCTTCGGCGCCACCCTCGATCGGCTGCCGGAGATCTGGCAGGCGCTGGTGGAGGCCGGGTTTGAAACCGGGCACGCGTACGGGAAATCCCTGCGCACGGTGAAGTCCTGCGTCGGGTCGACGTGGTGCCGCTACGGCGTGCAGGACTCTACCGGCCTCGCGGTCAGGCTGGAGCACCGCTACAAGGGGCTGCGGGCGCCGCACAAAATCAAAATGGCGGTTTCCGGCTGTACCCGCGAGTGCGCCGAGGCGCAGAGCAAAGACGTGGGGGTGATTGCCACGGACAAGGGCTGGAACCTCTATCTGTGCGGCAACGGCGGGATGAAGCCGCGCCATGCGGATCTCTTTGCCAGCGACCTGGACGACGAAACGCTGATCCGCACCGTCGACCGTTTCCTGATGTTTTATATCCGCACGGCGGATCGCCTGCAGCGCACCAGCACCTGGATGGACAACCTTGAAGGCGGCCTCGACTATCTGCGGGAGGTGATCCTGCACGACAGCCTGGGGATCGCCCACGAGCTGGAGCAGGAGATGGCCCGGGTGGTGGAAACGTATCAGTGTGAGTGGCAGACCACGCTGAACGATCCCGATCGTCTGGCGCTGTTCCGCACGTCGGTGAACGTTACCGCAGCGGACGAAAGCAAGCGCTGGCAGGAGATCTGCGGCATTGACGATATCCCGGAGCAGGCGGGCATCGGCGCGCGGCTTGGCCGCAATCCGATTGCGCTGTTCCGCTTTGGAGCATTCGTTACGCCCTCGACGATCTGGAGCCGGGCAGCAGCGCGAACGTGCTTTCGCGCGGCATTCTCGGCGATGCGGCGGGCGAACCGGTCGTTATCTCTCCGCTCTACAAGCAGCGTATTCGCCTGCGCGACGGGCGTCAGGCCGAGAGCGGCGAGCCTGCCGTGCGCGCCTGGCCGGTAAAAATTGAAAACGGCAAGGTGTGGGTTGGCAACGAAGAGCTTGTGATGCGCGCGGAGGCCTCATGACGGAAACCCGGACAACGTGCCCCTACTGCGGCGTGGGCTGCGGCGTTATTGTCAGAGTAGACGGCGAAAAGGTGAGCGTTCGGGGAGATGAAACGCACCCCGCAAACGTTGGTCGCCTGTGCGTAAAAGGGGCTGCCCTGGGAGAGACGACGGGATTGCAGGGAAGGCTGCTGCACCCGGTCGTTGACGGCGCTGAGGTGGAATGGCCGCAGGCGCTGGGCGCAGCAGGCGAGCGGCTCAGGGCAATTATTGAACAATGGGGGCCGCAGGCGGTGGCGTTTTACGCCTCCGGCCAGCTGTTAACCGAGGATTACTATGCCGCCAACAAGCTGATGAAGGGGTTTATCGGGGCGGCAAACATTGATACCAACTCGCGGCTTTGCATGTCGTCGGCGGTGGTGGGCTACAAACGCGCCTTTGGCGAAGACGTGGTGCCGTGCAGCTACGAGGATGTGGAAAACAGCGACCTGGTGGTGCTCGTTGGCTCGAACGCGGCCTGGACGCATCCGGTGCTGTACCAGCGGCTGGTCCAGGCAAAACTCAATAATCCGCAGATGAAGGTCGTGGCGATCGATCCGCGTACCACCGCCACCTGCGATATCGCCGACCTGCACCTGGCGCTGAAGCCCGGCAGCGACGCCGGGCTGTTTGTGGGATTGCTAAATCTGATCCAGGGCACCGGTGAGTGGCCCATTGCCCGCGTGGCGGCGTTTTGCGATCTCCCTGCCGGGAAAATAGGGACCTTTTACGACTGGTTTATCACCGCGCCTCGCGCGATCACCCTTTACGCCATGGGGATCAACCAGTCTTCCAGCGGCAGCGACAAGTGCAGCGCCATCATTAACGTGCATCTTGCCAGCGGAAAATTTAATCGTCCGGGCTGCGGCCCGTTTTCGCTGACCGGACAGCCAAACGCCATGGGCGGGCGGGAGGTGGGCGGGCTGGCGAACCAGCTGGCGGCGCATATGGGCTTCGAGCCGGACGATCTGGCAAGGGTGGCGCGCTTCTGGGGCACCGGGCGGCTGGCGCAGACTCCGGGGCTGATGGCGGTGGAGCTGTTTGACGCCATTGCCCGCGGCGAGGTGAAGGCGGTGTGGATCATGGGGACTAACCCTGCCGTCTCGCTGCCGGACAGCCACGCGGTATGCCAGGCGCTGGCGGGCTGCCCGCTGGTGATCGTCTCTGAGGTGATGCAGGAGACGGACACCAGCCGGTTTGCCCATATCCGTTTTCCGGCGCTGGGGTGGGGCGAGAAAAACGGCACGGTGACGAACTCCGAGCGGCGTATTTCCCGCCAGCGCGCGTTTTTGCCGGCGCCCGGCGAGGCGAAGCCGGACTGGTGGATCGTCGCCCGCATTGCCGAACAGCTTGGCTTTGGCGAGGCCTTCGCCTGGGAACATCCCCAGGAGATATTTTGTGAGCACGCGGCGCTAACGGCGTTTGAAAACGGCGGGGAGCGGGCGCTCAACCTGCGCGAGCTGGCGGCGCTGACGCGGGAAGAGTGGGATGGGCTGGAGCCGTACCAGTGGCATGCCGGTGATTTCCCGCAGCGTACGATGGTTCCGGTTGAGCCGCAGCCGCATGGGGCACGCGTCGGGGCGCTGTATCCGCTGATGCTCAACACCGGGCGGATACGCGACCAGTGGCACACCATGACGCGCACCGGGTACGTCCCGCGCCTGATGCAGCACGTCGACGAGCCTGTGGTGGAAATAAGCACCACCGACGCCGCGCGCGCTGCCCTTACCGACGGCCAGCTGGCGCGGATCAGCTCCCCGCGCGGGGTCATGGTTGCCAGAGTCCGTATCAACCCCGGCCAGCGTGCGGGGGAGCTGTTTGCGCCGATGCACTGGAACGCGCAGTTTGCCCGCCAGGGGAAGGTGAATGCGCTGGTGGAAGGGCGCTGCGATCCGGCTTCTGGGCAGCCGGAGAGTAAACAAACCGCTGTCAGGATCGCGCCCTGGCAGCCGGTCTGGCAGGGGGAGCTATATGCCCGGGAACTGCCCGAGCTGCCGCCCCCGGTATGCTGGTGGCGTAAAGCCTCGCGGCTGACGGTGGCGGGCGATAAGCCGCTGCTGTCGTGGGTGATGAATTACGCCAGCGGCCGCGGCTGGCAGCTGCAGGTTGCTCAGGCGGGCGAACGCAGCAGCGTGCTGGCCTGGCATCACGGCGAGCTGATGCTTGGCTTCTGGGAAGGCCATACGCAGCCGGCGCTCGCGCATGCATATATAGAAGAAGCCTTCGCCGCTGCGCCTACAGAGGTAGCTGAACGCCACGCGCTGCTGAACGGGCAAAGACCGGATGAAGGATCAGATCCCGGGCGAATTATCTGTAGCTGCTTTTGCGTGGGGGAAAACACGATACGCGAGGCGATTGCCGGAGGCTGCGGTTCCGTGGCATCGCTCGGGGCCTCGCTACGGTGCGGCACCGGCTGCGGCTCCTGCCTGCCTGAACTGAAGGGGCTGCTGGGATGAGGTTGTAAAGCAGACAAACGCTTTCAGGATATTCCTGAAATTGCTGTTAAGACTGTATTTCAGGTTTTATAGCGTTAACATAATAGGAGTTTGTTTATATCTACAGGTTCTTATTGACGACGTTGAAGGCTGTATCGTCCCGCATCGGTTTTCTGTTATTACTCCCCCTTCTTTCGGCCGGAGCCGTTCACGGTGCGCCGAAATCCTTCGTGCAGCAGGCGCAAAATCCCTTTGATAACAACGGCGATAGCCTGCCGGACCTGGGCATGGCCCAGCCCACGAGCGAGGGCGAAAAGCACCTTGCCGAAATGGCGAAAGCCTTCGGTGAGGCGAGTATGAACGATAACGGCCTTACCGCCGGGCAGCAGGCGCGGCAGTTCGCGTTGGGTCAGGTGCGCGATGCGGTGAGCGGAGAAGTCAACGAGCAGATTGAATCCTGGCTTTCTCCCTGGGGTAACGCCAGCGTTAACGTGCTGGTGGATGATGAAGGCAACTTCAACGGCAGCAGCGGAAGCTGGTTTATCCCCTGGAACGATAACAACCGCTACCTGAGCTGGAGCCAGCTTGGGCTGACGCAGCAGGCCGACGGGCTGGTGAGCAACGCGGGGATCGGCCAGCGCTGGGTTGCCGGAAAGTGGCTGCTGGGCTACAACACCTTTTACGACAACCTGCTTGAGGACAACCTGCAACGTGCCGGGCTGGGGGCAGAGGCGTGGGGCGAAAACCTGCGCCTGTCGGCCAACTATTACCAGCCGTTTGCGGGATGGCAGCCGCGCTCCGATATTCGGGAGCAGCGCATGGCGCGCGGGTACGACGTGACGGCGAAAGCCTGGCTGCCCTGGTTTCACCACCTGAACACCAGCGTCAACTTTGAGCAGTATTTTGGCGATAACGTGGATCTGTTCAACAGCGGCACGGGGTATCACAACCCGGTGGCGGTCAATCTGGGGCTGAACTATACCCCCGTTCCGCTGGTCACCCTGACGGCTGCCCACAAGCAGGGGGAGAGCGGGGTCAGCCAGAATAACCTCGGGCTAAAGCTCAACTACCGTTTTGGCGTGCCGCTGGCGAAGCAGCTTTCCGCCGGGGAAGTGGCGGCGACGCGCTCGCTTCGGGGGAGCCGCTATGATTCACCCGAGCGCGATAATCTGCCCGTGATGGAGTTCCGCCAGCGCAAAACGCTGTCGGTTTATCTGGCCACGCCGCCGTGGGATCTGAAGCCGGGCGAAACCGTGATGCTGAAGCTGCAAATTCGCAGCACGCACGGTGTTCGTCAGATCCACTGGCTGGGTGATACCCAGGCGCTCAGCCTGACCTCGCCGGAAAACAGCAACAGCAGCGACGGCTGGAGCGTGATCATGCCTGCCTGGAACGACGCGGAAGGGGCGAAAAACGAATGGCGGCTCTCGGCCGTTGTGGAAGATAAGGATGGGCAGCGTGTCTCCTCCAATGAGATCACGCTTTCCGTGGTGCAACCGCTCGTCGCAGTGCCTGACGACGATCCACGGTGGAAGTTGCTGCCGGACGAGTAAGTTAAAAAATGCGTTCCTGATGCACCCAGACGGCGGCCTCAACGCGGGATTTTAACTTCATTTTCTTCAGCATGTGTTTAACGTGTACCTTGACGGTGCTTTCGGTGATGTCCAGACGGCGGGCGATCATCTTGATGGTTAGGAAAATGAATCATCGTTTTGAAAATTTCCTTACCATGAACAGCAGTGTCAACAATGCAGTAATGATGCGCCATCGGGAACGTTATAGTCATAAAATGCTGCTTTTGACGTGTTTTTAACCCGTAACCCATATTTCAGACGCACTTATCCTGCAGCCTGTGCCAGAAGCCATCGTTTTCTGTCTATGTCATGCAGCCTTTCTGCCACTAATTCGGTCGTATGTCTCCCTGCCTGTGCACTGCTGAAGCGCAGCCGGTTGCCGCACAGGATGCATCTGTACGGATCCGTGCGCAAAAATTCCTTCATCATCACGGCGAAACCCGGCTGCTCCGGCGTTTTCCTCGCCTCCATCTCCAGGGCTTCATACACTTTTGGCAGCAGCTCGCCCCGTTTACGATTTGACAAAAAACCGTAGTAACGCACCATCTTAAAATGCTTCTCCGGGATATGACTGATATAGCGTCCGATCATTTCTTCCTGGGTCAGCGTTTGCTGCCGGTATTGCTGTGTACGGTGGTCGTAATAATTGTGCACCACGGCACCACCGCTGTAGTGCCTCAGCTTCGTCGCCGACACCGGCGGTCGCTTCAGGTACCGGCCGAGGTATTTGACGCTCCGCCAGGCGCCCCGGGTCTTCTTCGCAAAGTGGACTTTCCACCGACGTCCGTATTGCGCCTGCAGATAACGGCGCCACTGTTTTTCATCCCGGAGATGACCATGGCCGGGCAGGCTGGCGGGGTTAATCCGGTCATGGTTGTCCCGCAGCAGCTCCGTAACGGCGGTGCGCCAGATTTTTTCTACAGCCTGTTTTTTAAAGAAGATACTTTTCCAGACGCCGTGCTTCATGCTGAGCCCGCCGCGGGTGACGGAGACGTGAATGTGCGGATGCTGGTTGAGCTGTCGCCCGTAGGTGTGCAGGGCGCAGAAGATACCGACCTCCACGCCCTGTTTGCGGGCCCACCGTAACATGGCCCGGGTGGCGGCCTGAAAGAGCTGATTGAGCAGGGGCCAGTTGTTGTTAAAAAACGGCCACAGCAGGTGGGGCATAGTAAAGGTGATGTGCTGCCAGTCGCAGTCGGGGAGGATGTGGCTCTGCTGCGCCACCCACTGCTCCGTGGCTTTGAATCCGCAGGAACTGCAGGCCTTTGACTTGCAGCTCTGGCAAAAAAAGCGGGAGTGGTTGCAGTCAGGTGACGAACAGCAAAAACGACGAACGCCCATCGCCGTGGTGCCGCAGGCGAGCATGCGCTCAACGCAGAGACGGGTCCACGGGGTCACGCTATCGCCGTTCGAAGCGAGGTACCTGTTCCAGCCGTCATCGACGGTGAAGAGGAGTTTTGCGGGACGCGGGATATACATCCGGGGTATTACAGGCCGGGTATCTTGCCGGTGAAACTAAAATCGACATACTGCCCGCAGTCGCAGTCGCAGTCGCAGTCGCAGTCGCAGTCGCAGTCGCAGTCGCAGTCGCAGTCGAGTTCGTCGGGTCTGTCAGCCCAGTTGTCGGTGGGTTTGTCCCATGGGTCGAAGGACACCGTCATTATCCCCAGCTCTGTACAGGTCATTAACTGATCCGCGGGTATGCTTTCGGTCATTGCGCCATCGGTACAGTCGTATCCGGCCCGCTCTGCATCACCGGGATGCTGCTCAAAACCCCGGATAACCGTGACCAGGGGCGGATAGTTCAGCGTGTCGAGAAAAAACTGAGGCCCAAGGCGGACGCAGTGCTGTATGGCTTCTTCGGGACTGTCATAAAAGAACTCATGCGGGGTCTCATGGCCGTGCTCAGGAGGCGCGGAGACCATGAAACGTTTGGGGTAGCGTCGGTACGGGATACGCCCGTCAGCAGGAGACCTGCCGGGTTTTCCGGGTTTGTGCTGTTTACGCTTTTTCGGAGATTTGTTGCGCGGCATGCTGGAGATATCCTTCAGGTATTAACATACCGCAGAGTATAAAGCCGTGAGCCGGGCATGAACACCACCGGAACGGCAAAGCCGTGACGCTCGCCCTGTAAGGGCGCTATTGTTCTTCGGCAGGCCCTGGGCAATCAGCTTCAGAATGTCGCGCTCGCGCGGAGTCAGCTGGCTGACGTCGCGGTCGGACGTGGCGCGGTTCGCGCGCAGGCTGGCGGCCAGCACTGGCGTTAACGCTTCACTCAGTACCATCTCGCCTGCGGCAGCCTGCTGCAGCGCCTTGAGCAGATCTTCCGGCTCCATATCCTTCAGCAGATAGCCGTCTGCACCCCGCTTGAGCGCGGTGACCACGTCTTCCTCATGGTTAGATACGCTAAAGACCACCACCCGGCCGGAGAGGGATTTCTCACGCAGCTTGTCGAGGGTTTCCAGGCCGTTCATGCCCGGCATGTTGAGATCGAGCAGGATCAAATCAGGATCGAGCGATTCGGCAAGTTCAATGCCCTGTTCGCCGTTGCTGGCCTCACCGACGACGGTGATGTCGGGCGCCATGCTGACAAGCTGCTTAACGCCAGTACGCAGCATCGGATGATCGTCAATCAACAGGATGGATGCCGGTTCCTGATTAGTCATGGTTTTCTCCTTGAGCAGTTATGAGGGGCTTTTCGGGTATAAAGGTGACCACGACTTCGGTGCCACCTGACTCTCCCCGGCGAACCTGGCAATCACCGCGCAGGCTTTGCGCGCGGTCTCGCATGATAATTAAACCATAGTGGTTCGTTCGTTCGGCATTTTCCGGCACGCCGCGGCCGTTATCCTGGATCCTGAGCTTCACCTGGTTATCCTGGCAGCTCACGGTCACCGTGACGGCCGTCGCATCGGCATGCTTAAGCACGTTGCTCAGGGCTTCACGGGCAATTTGCAGTAAATGAATCGCCTGATGGGAGGGGACAAATCGCGGCGGCAGCTGGTAATCCAGCTTCACCGGGAAGCCCAGCCGGGCGCTAAACTCCTGGCAGCTCGACTCCAGCGCGGGGCGCAGCCCCGGCTCGGTGAGCTGCAGGCGGAAGGTGGTCAGCAGTTCGCGAAGCTGGATCCACGAGGAGTTAAGCTCGTTGCGGATCTGGCTGAGCAGCTGTTTGCTGCTCTCCGGCATACCTTCATCCTGCATTTGCAGGCAGCTCACCTGCATCTTCATGCAGGAGAGGGACTGGGCGATGGAGTCGTGCAGCTCGCGGGCGATGGTGGCTCGCTCCTCCATGACGATCAGCTGCTGCTGTTTCTCCTGGTGGCGATCGAGCGCCAGGGTAGCCGTAAGCTGTTCAACCAGCGTATCCACCAGCTGCTGCTGGTCGTGGCTCAGGTGACGCCCGGCTGGCAGGGTAGCCAGCAAAATACCGTACTGGGTATGGCTGTCCATCAGCCGCCACTTCAGCGTTGTGCCGCTGGTGGTGAGCGGAGGTAGCCCGCGCGGGCACAGATGACACCCTTTATCGTCGCAGGACATGTCCGTCTGACAGGTAAATTCCTGATGATTTTCTTCATCTTCAACGTCGTAAACCCGCAGCTCCAGGTCGTGGAGCAGGGTCAGGTTTTGCAGGCCGTTCAGTACCGGCGAGAGACGTTCACAAAGCGGTACCTGCATATGCAGGCGACGGTTCGCCTGCCACAGGAAAGAGAGGATCTCGTTTTTCTGCTCAAGCCCCGCGGTCTTCTCCTGAACGCGTTTCTCCAGCACCGCGTAGCTTTCCGACAGCTCTGCCGACATGGTATTCAGCGCCTCGCCGAGCATTGCCATTTCGTTGCGTCCGCTGATGTGCGTGCGCTGGGTAAAATCGCGCTGCGTAACGGCACGAGCCATCGCCAGCAGTTGCTTCCAGGGGTTCAGCAAGCGCGCGCGCAGCCAGATCACCGTGAAAATCAGCAGCAGGCCCATAAACAGCGCCATCGCGCGGTGAACCATCACCACGCGGTCAATGCGCAGCTCCGTGGTGCGATCGAATGAGCTGACAAGGCGATCGATGCGCGATACGAACCCGGCGACATCCTGAGCGACGGTATCGCGGCTTTCCGCCCGCTTTAACCCCGGCGCCAGCTGGGTGTGCCAGTAGCCCTGAAGCGCCTTAAGCTGCGATTCCTGACCGTCACGAATGGCGGCTTTTTCCAGCTCAGGGCTGAACGCGGTACGCTCCATTTCATCAATAAGCGGCTTATCGGCCTGGGTCAGCGGGACCGACGCCAGCAGCCGGTAACTCTGCATACGCAGGGAGCCTGCCTCATTAATGGCATGCGCGTTACCCTGTACGCCCTGCACCAGCCAGCCAGAAATAGCCATGCCGGTCACACCGATGGCGGTGGACAGCAAAACAATAAGCGCCAGTTGGTTAACCAGCGTCAGCGGAGATAAACATCTTTTTAACATAGAGTTGCCGGGCTCCTGACGTGACATGATTGCAGGAATGGCGCTATTCTGGTGCATACCCTGGAGTATACCCATACCAATAAAGGATTACCTCTAAATTGCCGCAGGGGTAACGGTTAGGGGGTGGGCGCAGCAGGAACGGGTCAGAACCGTGAAAAACCACACCTTTTTTACGTTTTGCGTCTACTCACTAAGGGGGATGACTTTTTTTTCGCCGCAAAACGTCCCACTTTTCCTTTGATTTATATCAACTTACCGCCGCCCTAAAGCCCTAATGTTTGCAGCATCATTCGAGAATCAGAGGTGTCTATGAGTCACTCATCCGCTCCCGAAAGGGAAAATGGTGCCGTTATTACTGACTGGCGTCCAGAGGATCCGGCGTTCTGGCAACAGCGCGGCCATCGTGTAGCAAGTCGTAATCTGTGGATTTCCGTTCCATGCCTGCTGTTAGCGTTTTGCGTCTGGATGCTGTTCAGCGCGGTTGCGGTTAACCTGCCAAAGGTGGGCTTTACCTTTACCACCGATCAGCTCTTTATGCTGACCGCGCTGCCGTCGCTTTCGGGCGCGCTGCTGCGCGTGCCTTACGCGTTTATGGTGCCGGTCTTCGGCGGACGTCGCTGGACGGCCTTCAGCACCGGCATCATGATCGTCCCGTGCGTGTGGCTCGGTTTTGCGGTGCAGGATACCTCCACGCCGTTTAGCGTGTTCGTGATTATCTCTCTGCTGTGCGGTTTTGCGGGTGCGAACTTTGCGTCCAGCATGGCAAACATCAGCTTCTTCTTCCCGAAAGCGAAGCAGGGCGGGGCGCTCGGCATTAACGGCGGTCTGGGTAATATGGGCGTGAGCGTGATGCAGCTGCTTGTTCCGCTGGCGATCTCTGTTTCTATCTTTGCTGCCTTCGGCGGCGGCGGCGTGACGCAGCCTGACGGTTCGATGCTGTTCCTGCAAAACGCCGCCTGGATCTGGGTGCCGTTCCTGGTGGTCTTTACGCTGGCGGCGTGGTTCTTTATGAACGATCTGTCTGCGTCAAAAGCTTCCCTGAGCGAGCAGCTGCCGGTGCTGAAGCGTGGTCACCTGTGGGTGATGGCGCTGCTGTATCTGGCAACCTTCGGCTCGTTCATCGGCTTCTCCGCGGGCTTTGCGATGCTGTCGAAAACCCAGTTCCCGGACGTGCAGATCCTTCAGTTCGCCTTCTTCGGTCCGTTTATTGGCGCCCTGGCGCGCTCGCTGGGCGGCATGATTTCTGACCGCCTTGGCGGTACCCGCGTCACGCTGGTGAACTTTGTGGTGATGGCTATCTTCTGTGCGCTGCTGTTCCTGACGCTGCCGGCGGATGGTCAGGGGGGTAACTTCATTGCCTTCTTCGGCGTCTTTATGGTGCTGTTCCTGACGGCCGGGCTGGGAAGTGCTTCTACCTTCCAGATGATCTCCGTCATCTTCCGCAAGCTGACCATGGATCGCGTGAAGGCGCAGGGCGGGAGCGACGAGCAGGCGATGCGTGAAGCCGCTACCGACACCGCGGCGGCGCTGGGCTTTATCTCTGCTATCGGCGCCATCGGTGGCTTCTTTATTCCAAAAGCGTTCGGCATCTCGCTGGATCTGACCGGCTCCCCGGCGGGAGCAATGAAGGTCTTCCTCGTCTTCTATATCGCCTGCGTGGCTATCACGTGGCTGGTATACGGCCGTAATACCAAGAAAAACAAGTAAGCTTGATTATCCGTTTGCGCGGCCTGAGTGCCGCGCTTTTTTTATGGCAAAAATAGTTACAACATACTAATGGCTTCGCCAGGGGTATCTCGCGGGTAACGCTGTGATGGCCATCGCTTTTCAGGGGAGCCTACCCCTTAATACCTAAGATGTTAAATTTTTCCCTGCTTTTTGTACGATAAATAAAAAATATCTATATATTTCAAAGTGATAATAAATTTAAAAACCTACCGCTTTGGTGGTATTTCATCTAATACTCCCCGTGAGAGTCCCCCTTCGCCTTGATCGTTATCAATTCTCACCATCTTTCATAGCGTTACCTTCGCTGCAAATCAGCAATGTCGATTTAGAGAGCCACAGGCTCCACACAGGAGATACCCGATGAGCAAATTTTTGGACCGGTTTCGCTACTTCAAACAGAAGGGTGAAACTTTTGCCGATGGGCACGGCCAGGTTCTGGATACCAACCGGGACTGGGAAGACGGTTACCGTCAACGCTGGCAGCATGACAAAGTTGTCCGCTCTACCCACGGCGTAAACTGCACTGGCTCATGTAGCTGGAAGATTTTCGTTAAAAACGGTCTGGTGACCTGGGAAATGCAGCAGACCGACTATCCGCGCACCCGCCCGGATATGCCGAACCACGAACCGCGCGGCTGCCCGCGTGGCGCCAGCTACTCCTGGTATCTCTACAGCGCCAACCGTCTGAAATACCCGCTGATGCGTAAACGCCTGATGAAAATGTGGCGTGAAGCGAAAGTTCAGCACAGCGATCCGGTTGATGCGTGGGCATCCATCATCGAAGACGCCGACAAAGCGAAAAGCTTCAAGCAGGCTCGCGGTCGCGGTGGCTTCGTTCGTTCCTCCTGGAAAGAGGTGAACGAGCTGATTGCGGCTTCCAACGTCTACACCGTGAAAACCTACGGTCCTGACCGCGTGGCAGGCTTCTCGCCGATCCCGGCGATGTCGATGGTCTCCTACGCCTCCGGTGCGCGCTATCTTTCGCTTATCGGCGGTACCTGCCTGAGCTTCTACGACTGGTACTGCGACCTGCCGCCTGCGTCTCCACAGACCTGGGGCGAGCAGACCGACGTGCCGGAATCTGCCGACTGGTACAACTCAAGCTACATCATCGCCTGGGGCTCTAACGTTCCGCAGACCCGTACCCCGGACGCGCACTTCTTTACCGAAGTGCGTTACAAAGGGACGAAAACCGTTGCGGTGACCCCGGACTACGCGGAGATCGCGAAGCTGTGCGACCTGTGGCTGGCACCGAAGCAGGGTACCGATGCGGCAATGGCGCTGGCGATGGGCCACGTTATGCTGCGCGAATTCCACCTCGATAAGCCAAGCCAGTACTTCACCGACTACGTGCGTCGCTACACCGACATGCCGATGCTGGTCATGCTCGAAGAGCGTGACGGCTACTACGCGGCGGGCCGTATGCTGCGCGCGGCGGATCTGGTGGACGCCCTGGGCCAGGAAAACAACCCGGAGTGGAAAACCGTCGCCTGCAACACCAACGGCGAGCTGGTGGCGCCAAACGGCTCAATCGGCTTCCGCTGGGGCGAGAAGGGCAAATGGAACCTGGAGCAGCGTAACGGCACTACCGGCGAAGAGACTGAACTGCGCCTCAGCATGCTGGGCAGCCAGGATGAGATCGCCGATGTTGGCTTCCCGTACTTTGGCGGCGAAGGCTCCGAGCACTTCAACAAGGTTGAGCTGCAAAACGTCCTGATGCACAAGCTGCCGGTTAAGCGCCTGCAGCTGGCCGACGGTTCTACCGCGCTGGTTACCACCGTCTATGACCTGACCATGGCCAACTATGGCCTGGAGCGCGGTCTGAACGACGAAAACTGCGCGACCGGCTATGACGACGTGAAGGCTTACACCCCAGCCTGGGCAGAGCAGATCACCGGCGTGCCGCGCGCGCAGATCGTTCGCATCGCCCGCGAGTTTGCGGAAAACGCCGATAAGACCCACGGCCGTTCAATGATCATCGTCGGGGCCGGTCTGAACCACTGGTATCACCTCGATATGAACTATCGCGGTCTGATCAATATGCTGATCTTCTGCGGCTGTGTCGGTCAGAGCGGCGGCGGCTGGGCACACTATGTGGGCCAGGAAAAGCTGCGTCCGCAGACCGGCTGGCAGCCGCTGGCGTTTGCCCTTGACTGGCAGCGCCCGGCACGCCACATGAACAGCACCTCCTACTTCTATAACCACTCCAGCCAGTGGCGCTACGAGACGGTTACCGCCCAGGAGCTGCTGTCGCCGATGGCGGATAAATCCCGCTACAGCGGCCACCTGATTGACTTCAACGTCCGCGCTGAACGCATGGGCTGGCTGCCGTCCGCGCCTCAGCTGGGAACTAACCCGCTGCGCATTGCAGAAGAGGCGAAGAAGGCGGGGATGTCGCCGGTGGATTACACCGTTAAGTCACTGAAAGAAGGCTCAATTCGTTTCGCGGCTGAACAGCCGGAAAACGGTAAAAACCATCCGCGTAACCTGTTCATCTGGCGCTCAAACCTGCTGGGCTCTTCCGGTAAAGGGCATGAGTACATGCTGAAATACCTGCTCGGTACCGAAAACGGTATCCAGGGTAAAGATCTCGGCAAGCAGGGCGGCGTGAAGCCGGAAGAGGTGGAGTGGAAAGACAACGGTCTCGACGGCAAGCTGGATCTGGTGGTGACCCTCGACTTCCGTCTGTCCAGCACCTGCCTGTACTCCGACATCGTGCTGCCAACCGCGACCTGGTACGAAAAAGACGACATGAATACCTCGGATATGCATCCGTTTATTCATCCGCTGTCTGCGGCCGTTGACCCGGCGTGGGAATCAAAAAGCGACTGGGATATCTACAAGGACATCGCGAAGAAGTTCTCCGAAGTCTGCGTGGGGCACCTGGGCAAAGAGACCGACGTGGTCACGCTGCCGATCCAGCACGACTCCGCTGCCGAACTGGCGCAGCCGCTGGACGTGAAGGACTGGAAAAAAGGCGAATGCGACCTGATTCCGGGCGTAACCGCGCCGCACATTATTCCGGTAGAACGCGACTACCCGGCGACCTACGAGCGCTTTACCTCTATCGGCCCGCTGATGGAGAAAATCGGTAACGGCGGGAAAGGGATCGCCTGGAACACCCAGAGCGAAATGGATCTGCTGCGCAAGCTCAATTACACCAAAGCGGACGGTCCGGCCAAAGGCCAGCCGATGCTGAATACGGCGATTGATGCGGCAGAAATGATCCTGACCCTGGCACCGGAAACCAACGGCCAGGTTGCCGTGAAGGCGTGGGAAGCGCTGAGTGAATTCACCGGCCGCGACCACACGCATCTGGCGCTGAACAAAGAAGACGAAAAAATCCGCTTCCGCGATATTCAGGCGCAGCCGCGCAAAATCATCTCCAGCCCGACCTGGTCTGGCCTGGAAGATGAGCACGTGTCCTATAACGCCGGCTACACCAACGTTCACGAGCTGATCCCATGGCGCACCCTGACCGGTCGTCAGTCGCTGTATCAGGATCACCAGTGGATGCGCGACTTCGGTGAAAGCCTGCTGGTTTACCGTCCGCCTATCGACACCCGCTCCGTGAAGGCCGTGATGGGTGCGAAATCTAACGGTAACCCTGAGAAGGCGCTGAACTTCCTGACGCCGCACCAGAAGTGGGGTATCCACTCAACCTACAGCGACAACCTGCTGATGCTGACGCTGTCGCGCGGGGGCCCAATCGTCTGGATGAGCGAAACGGACGCCAAGGATCTGGGTATCGAAGATAACGACTGGATCGAAGTGTTCAACAGCAACGGTGCCCTGACGGCACGTGCAGTGGTGAGCCAGCGCGTACCGGCCGGGATGACCATGATGTACCACGCGCAGGAACGTATCGTGAACCTGCCGGGTTCAGAGATCACCGAGCAGCGCGGCGGTATTCATAACTCCGTGACGCGTATTACGCCGAAGCCAACCCACATGATCGGTGGCTACGCGCAGCTGGCCTACGGCTTTAACTACTACGGCACCGTAGGATCGAACCGCGATGAGTTCGTGGTGGTACGTAAGATGAAGAATATTAACTGGTTAGACGGTGAAGGTAATGACCAGGTACAGGAGAGCGTAAAATGAAAATTCGTTCACAAGTCGGCATGGTGCTGAATCTGGATAAATGCATCGGCTGTCATACCTGCTCGGTCACCTGTAAAAACGTCTGGACCAGCCGTGAAGGTATGGAGTACGCCTGGTTCAACAACGTGGAAAGCAAGCCGGGCACCGGCTTCCCGACCGACTGGGAAAACCAGGAGAAGTGGAAGGGCGGCTGGATCCGTAAAATCAACGGCAAGCTTCAGCCACGCATGGGTAACCGTGCGATGCTGCTGGGTAAAATCTTCGCCAACCCGCATCTGCCGGGCATCGACGATTACTATGAGCCGTTTGATTACGACTATCAGAACCTGCACAACGCGCCGGAGAGCAAGCACCAGCCGATCGCCCGTCCTCGCTCGCTGATCACCGGCCAGCGCATGGACAAAATTACCAGCGGTCCAAACTGGGAAGAGATTCTGGGCGGCGAGTTCGAAAAACGCGCCAAAGACCAGAATTTCGAGAACATGCAGAAGGCGATGTACGGCCAGTTCGAAAACACCTTCATGATGTATCTGCCGCGCCTGTGCGAGCACTGCCTGAACCCGGCGTGCGTGGCGACCTGCCCGAGCGGTGCCATCTACAAGCGTGAAGAAGACGGTATCGTGCTGATCGACCAGGACAAGTGCCGCGGCTGGCGTATGTGCATCACCGGCTGCCCGTACAAAAAAATCTACTTCAACTGGAAGAGCGGTAAGTCTGAGAAGTGCATCTTCTGCTACCCGCGTATCGAAGCCGGTATGCCGACCGTCTGCTCTGAGAGCTGCGTAGGCCGAATTCGCTACCTCGGCGTGCTGCTGTATGACGCGGACGCGATTGAAAATGCCGCGAGCACCGAGAACGAGAAAGATCTGTATCAGCGTCAGCTGGACGTCTTCCTCGATCCGAACGATCCGAAGGTTATCGAACAGGCGCTGAAGGACGGCATTCCGCAGAGCGTGATCGACGCCGCGCAGCAGTCTCCGGTGTACAAAATGGCGATGGACTGGAAGCTGGCCCTGCCGCTGCACCCGGAATACCGCACGCTGCCGATGGTCTGGTACGTGCCGCCTCTGTCTCCGATTCAGTCTGCGGCCGATGCGGGTGAACTGGGCAGCAACGGCATTCTGCCGGACGTGGAAAGCCTGCGTATCCCGGTTCAGTACCTGGCAAACCTGCTGACCGCAGGGGATACCCAGCCGGTACTGCTGGCGCTGAAGCGCATGCTGGCGATGCGCCACTTCAAACGCGCGGAAACCGTTGACGGCGTCAACGATACCCGCGCGCTGGAAGAGGTCGGCCTGACCGAAGCGCAGGCGCAGGAAATGTACCGTTACCTGGCGATTGCCAACTACGAAGACCGTTTCGTGGTGCCGAGCAGCCATCGTGAACTGGCGCGTGAAGCCTTCCCGGAAAAAAGCGGATGTGGCTTTACCTTTGGCGACGGTTGCCACGGGTCAGACAGCAAGTTCAACCTGTTTAACAGCCGCCGCATCGACGCCCTTGATGTGACCAGCAAAACGGAGCCGCACCAATGATTGAGCTCGTCATTGTTTCGCGTCTGCTCGAGTATCCTGATGCTGCGCTTGCGCAGCATCAGCAGGAACTCTTTGATGCACTCGCGTCATCTGAAAACCTGGATAAAGAAGATGCCCAGCGCCTTGGCGTTTTCCTCCGCGACCTGTTAGCGCGCGATCTTCTCGATGCGCAGGCGGACTACAGCCAGCTGTTTGACCGTGGACGTGCGACGTCGCTGCTGCTGTTTGAACACGTCCACGGTGAATCCCGCGACCGTGGTCAGGCAATGGTGGATCTGATGGCCCAGTACGAGCAGCACGGTTTGCAGCTCGACAGCCGCGAGCTGCCGGATCATCTGCCGCTGTACCTGGAGTATCTGGCGCAGCTGCCGAAAGAGGAGGCGCTGGGTGGCCTGCAGGACATCGCGCCGATTCTGGCGTTGCTCGGCGCGCGCCTGCAGCAGCGTGAGAGCCGCTATGCGGTCCTGTTCGATCTGCTGGTGAAGCTGGCTAACGCCTCGGTCGACGGTGAAAAAGTGGCGGAAAAAATCGCGGATGAAGCCCGCGACGATACCCCACAAGCGCTGGATGCGGTCTGGGAAGAGGAGCAGGTGAAATTCTTCGCGGACCAGAACTGCGGGGAATCTGAAATCTCAGCCCACCAGCGTCGTTTTGCCGGAGCGGTTGCTCCGCAATATCTGAATATCTCTAACGGAGGACGGCACTAATGCACTTCCTGAATATGTTCTTCTTTGACATTTACCCGTATATCGCGGGCACCGTATTCCTGGTGGGAAGCTGGCTGCGTTATGACTACGGCCAGTACACCTGGCGTGCTGCCTCCAGCCAGATGCTGGATCGCAAAGGGATGAACCTGGCGTCTAACCTGTTCCATATCGGGATTCTGGGGATTTTCGCGGGGCACTTCCTGGGGATGCTGACGCCGCACTGGATGTATGAAGCGTGGCTGCCGATTGAAGTGAAGCAGAAGATGGCGATGATCGCCGGCGGTGCCTGCGGCGTGATGACCCTTGTGGGTGGCCTGCTGCTGCTGAAGCGCCGTCTGTTCAGCCCGCGCGTGCGTGCTACCACCACGGGAGCGGACATCCTGATCCTCTCCCTGCTGATGGTGCAGTGTGCGCTGGGTCTGCTGACCATACCGTTCTCCGCGCAGCATATGGACGGCAGTGAAATGATGAAGCTGGTGGGATGGGCGCAGTCAGTGGTGACCTTCCACGGCGGTGCATCTGAGCATCTCGACGGCGTGGCGTTTATCTTCCGCGTTCACCTGGTGTTGGGTATGACCCTGTTTGTGCTGTTCCCGTTCTCGCGTCTGGTGCACATCTGGAGCGCGCCGGTGGAGTACATGACGCGCAAGTACCAGATTGTGCGCGCACGTCGCTGATTCACTTTTCTGATACAAGCCCCGCCCTGGCGGGGCTTTTTTTGTTCCGGCTTGGCCTTTCAGGGCGCTTATCGCTGAGTGATGCAGGTCTGGCACGACTCATCCTTCCCCGCAATGGAAGAAAATAAGGCATTGTGCTTTAGGGTAGTATTGGAATCTTTGGAAGTGATGGTGGTGGGGGAAGGATTACCCGGCGCGTTGCGCCTTGCCCTTCGGGTCGTTGCCTGCGGCAACGCTTTCTCGCTACGCTCGAATCGAACCTTAGTCGAAGCTTCTCATCCTTCCCCGCAATGGAAGAACATAAGGCATTGTGCTTTAGGGTAGTATTGGAATATTTGGAAGTGATGGTGGTGGGGGAAGGATTCGAACCTTCGAAGTCGATGACGGCAGATTTACAGTCTGCTCCCTTTGGCCGCTCGGGAACCCCACCAGGGGTAATTCATATTTTGAGGTACAGCTTGAAGATGGTGGTGGGGGAAGGATTCGAACCTTCGAAGTCGATGACGGCAGATTTACAGTCTGCTCCCTTTGGCCGCTCGGGAACCCCACCACGGGGTAATGCTTTTTACTGGCCTGCTTCCTGTTGGAAGCGGGGCGCATCATATCAAATGAGGCGCCCCTGTAAAGTATTCCTTTAGGGAAATGAAGTTGTTTGCCTGCTTTTTATCCGTAAAGGCGGAAAGCTAATCAATTCATTTTCCGAAGGATTAAAGAATAATCGTTCTGTTGCCGTAGACAAAGACGCGCTGGGCAAGCACCTGATACAGCGCACGGCTCAGGACGTTCTTCTCGACGTCGCGCCCTGCGCGCATCATATCTTCCGCCGTGTAGGTGTGATCCACGTGAATGACGTCCTGCATGATGATTGGGCCTTCGTCCAGATTATCGTTCACGTAGTGGGCGGTCGCACCGATGATCTTCACCCCGCGCTCGTACGCCTGGTGATACGGGCGTGCACCAATAAAGGCTGGCAGGAATGAATGGTGAATGTTGATGATCTTGTTCGGGAAGCGTGCCACGAAGGACGGCGTCAGTACGCGCATGTATTTTGCCAGCACGACGTAGTCCGGGTTATGCGCCTCAATGGCCTGAGCCATCAGGTTGTCGTGTTCTTCACGGGTATGGCCTTCATGGCTGACCAGCTCGAACGGAATGTCAAAACGTTCAACCAGGGTACGCAGCGTCTCGTGATTGCCAATAACGGCGGCGATTTCAACGTCCAGTCCGCCATAGTTGGCCTTCATCAGCAGGTCGCCCAGGCAGTGCGCCTCTTTGGTGACCAGAATCACAATGCGGCGACGGCCGGCCGGATTCAGCTCGCGTACCGAGCCTTCCGGCAGGGCGCTATCCAGATCGGCAAGCAGGGTGGTGTCGTTGAAAATGCCTTCCAGCTCGGTGCGCATAAAGAAGCGTCCGGTACGGTGGTCAACGAACTCGTTGTTCTGCACGATATTCAGTTCATGTTTGTAACAAATGTTAGTAATTCGTGCGATAAGCCCTTTTTGATCGGGACAAATAGTGCGCAGAACTTTACGTTGTAATGATTGCATCGCCGGGAAATCCTGTTTAAGTATTTGCGAAGTCTGAGTTGTCAGGCATTGCTGCCGCAACACTTTTTAAATTTTTTACCTGAACCGCAGGGGCAGGGATCGTTACGACCGAATTGCGGGCGTGTACCGTCAATATAATACCATTGCCCGCTTTCCTTTAAGAACCGGGAACGTTCAATGATGGCTCCCGGTTTGTTTTGCTCGCTGAAGCGGGCGACAAAGCTGACATAGCCTTCGTTATCATCACGGCCGGGAGCGGCGTCAAATACGGTGAGGCCAAGCCAGGTCGTGTTGGCGAACCCGGCTTCAATCTCCTGGCGGAAATCGGCCGCCTGGCAGGACGGGTGCCAGGTGTTAATCAGGTAGTCTGCGTTTTTGATCACAAAAGCAGCATACCGCGAGCGCATAAGGTGTGACGGGTCTGGTGCAACCTGCTCGCCAGAAAGATATCGCTGGCAACATAGGCTATACTCCAGAGCGCTACCACAGGGGCAGAGTTGAGACACGATTCTCTTCCTGGAACAAAAAATAAGGCGTTAAACGCTTAAGGTAGCACCATGTTAACTGAGCAGTTGCGTTGACGCTATGTCGGGAATCCAGGGGAAGTAAAACAGGGCTAATGAGAAAGGTAAAAATTGGACTGGCGTTGGGCTCAGGTGCCGCCCGGGGTTGGTCACATATTGGCGTTATCAACGCCTTAAACCAGATGGGGATTGACGTTGATATCGTTGCAGGTTGTTCTATCGGGTCGCTGGTCGGGTCAGCTTACGCCTGCGGCAAGCTCCCGGAGCTCGAAAGCTGGGTGCGCTCTTTTCGCTACTGGGATGTGCTGCGCCTGATGGATCTCTCCTGGCAGCGCGGCGGGCTGCTGCGCGGGGAACGCGTGTTCAACCAGTTCCGCAAGATTATGCCACACGCTGACTTCAGCCACTGCCATATGCCATTTGGTGCCGTTGCCACCAACCTCAGTACGGGCCGGGAAATATGGCTCACCGAAGGGGATATTCACCGTGCCGTACGCGCCTCCTGTAGCATACCGGGCTTAATGGCTCCCGTGCCGCACAACGGCTACTGGCTCGTTGATGGCGGGGTAGTGAATCCCGTGCCCATCTCGCTGACGCGTGCTATGGGGGCAGATATCGTCATTGCCGTGGATTTACAGCACGACGCCCATCTTATGCAGCAGGATCTGATGTCGGTTAATCTTCAGAGCGATGAGGCAGAAACAGAGAAACTGGCGTGGCATGCGCGTCTGCGCGGCAGAATAGGGCGCCTCGCCTCCCGTCGTGCGGTAGCCGCGCCTAACGCCGTCGAAATCATGACGACCTCCATTCAAATCCTTGAGAATCGCCTGAAGCGAAACCGTATGGCGGGCGATCCTCCGGATATTCTTATTCAACCCTATTGCCCACAAATCTCAACCTTAGATTTCCACCGGGCTGAAGCCGCCATTGCAGCGGGCTCGTTAGCCGTCGAAAAGAAAATAGATGAACTGTTGCCTTTTGTGCGTACAGCACGTTAAGCACTTTTTTGATTACTTCAGCAAAATCTGACAGGCGATAGTACTAATAGCATGCCACTATTGAGTAACTGTCAGCCAGGGGAGGAACCATGACACAGCCATTGGCCGGAAAACACATTTTGATAGTTGAAGACGAGCCCGTTTTCCGATCGCTACTGGATTCGTGGTTATCCTCACTGGGTGCAACCACGTCCCTTGCCGAAGATGGCGTCGAGGCGCTGGAAAAAATGGCCAGCATTACGCCTGACCTGATGATCTGTGATATCGAGATGCCTCGCATGAACGGCCTGATGCTGGTGGAGAACCTGCGTAACGAAGGGGATCAGACCCCCATTCTGGTTATCTCCGCCACCGAGAATATGTCGGATATCGCCAAAGCGCTGCGTCTGGGTGTGCAGGATATCCTGCTCAAGCCCGTCAAGGATTTAAACCGTCTGCGTGAAACGGTGCTCGCGTGCCTGTACCCTAATATGTTTAATTCCCGGGTAGAGGAAGAAGAACGTTTATTCCAGGACTGGGATGCGTTAGTCAGTAATCCCCTCGCGGCCGCAAAGTTGCTTCAGGAACTTCAGCCGCCCGTGCAGCAAAATATTTCTCATTGCAGGGTAAATTATCGCCAGCTGGTAGCGGCTGACCAGCCGGGACTGGTGCTGGATATTGCACCGTTATCAGATTCCGATCTCGCCTTTTATTGTCTGGACGTCACTCGGGCGGGAGATAACGGCGTTTTGGCTGCCTTATTGCTGCGCGCGCTGTTTAATGGTTTGTTACAGGAACAATTATCCCATCAGGGGCAACGGCTTCCTGAGCTAGGCAGTTTACTCAAACAGGTTAACCAGCTTTTCCGTCAGGCGAATTTACCGGGTCAGTTCCCGCTTCTGGTTAGCTATTATCACAGCGGGTTGAATAACCTTATTCTGGTATCGGCAGGGTTAAATGCCACGCTGAATACCGGAGAACATCATATTCAGGTGAGTAACGGCGTACCGTTGGGGACGCTGGGAAATACTTACCTTAATCAAATTAGTCATCGCTGCACCTCCTGGCAGTGCCAAATTTGGGGTGCGGGTGGACGGTTACGCTTAATGTTGTCCACGGAGTAAGCAATCGGTTTTTATTTTTCAGATTGCTTTACCTGTGTTTTTGCCGGCGGTGCTACTATCGCTGCAAGTTTCATGCGTATTTGTCTTAATTGATCGGCAACGCGTCCTTTTCAGACCCGTATTAGTGGCTGAGACTGTATACTCAACGCGTTATTCAATGCATAAAAGTTCAAAACTTGAACAATTCAGGAGAATTTCAATGGCTGCCCTAAATTCGAAAGTCAGAAAGGCCGTTATCCCGGTGGCGGGATTGGGTACCAGGATGTTGCCAGCGACGAAGGCAATCCCAAAAGAGATGCTGCCTCTGGTTGATAAGCCATTAATCCAGTATGTCGTGAATGAGTGTATTGCTGCAGGTATCACCGAAATTGTTCTGGTGACGCATTCATCTAAAAACTCTATCGAAAACCATTTCGATACCAGTTTCGAACTTGAAGCGATGCTGGAAAAACGCGTTAAGCGTCAGCTGCTGGAAGAAGTTCAGTCTATTTGCCCTCCACACGTTACCATTATGCAGGTTCGCCAGGGCCTGGCGAAAGGTCTGGGCCACGCGGTACTGTGCGCGCATCCGGTAGTGGGTGATGAGCCCGTTGCGGTAATCCTGCCAGACGTCATTCTGGACGAATACGAATCCGATCTTTCCCAGGAAAACCTGGCAGAGATGATCAAACGCTTCGACGAAACCGGCAGCAGCCAGATCATGGTTGAGCCAGTCGACGACGTTACCGCTTACGGCGTGGTTGACTGCAAGGGCGTAAACCTGCAACCAGGCGAAAGCGTACCGATGGTTGGCGTTGTAGAAAAACCTAAGGCTGACGTTGCGCCGTCTAACCTCGCTGTCGTAGGCCGCTATGTGCTCAGCGCAGAGATTTGGGCGCTGCTGGCGAAAACCCCTCCGGGTGCTGGTGATGAAATCCAGCTGACGGATGCCATTGATATGCTGATCGAGAAAGAGACCGTAGAAGCCTACCATATGAAAGGTAAGAGCCATGACTGCGGGAATAAACTCGGTTATATGCAGGCGTTCGTTGAATATGGCATTCGCCACAACAGCCTGGGTGAAGAATTTAAAGCCTGGCTCAAAGATAGCGTGGGTATTAAGTAATAATCCTCCAGCCTGCTCAACAAGACCGGTGCGGCGATGCTCACCGGTTTTTTTATGCCTGCCGTGCGGTATTTGTCACCGTGATTGTCAAGGACGTTAAATAGTGCGCATCGCAATATGACAGAGTGTAAGGAGATGTACGGGAAAATATGGCAGGCATAAAAAATCCCGCTCAGGGCGGGATTTTCAGAATCTTTCCAGATTAATCCTTGATAAGGAAGTCATCCAGTTGTTTGCCTTGCTCGTCCATTGCTTTCTTGATAACAGCAGGAGTACGGCCCTGGCCGGTCCAGGTTTTCTCTTCGCCGTTCTCATCAATGTAGCTATATTTAGCAGGGCGTGCAGCGCGTTTTGCTTTGGTGCCGGTTTTCGCTGCTGCCATGCTGTTCAGCAATTCATTTGGATCGATACCGTCAGCAATCAGCATTTCGCGATACTGTTGCAGTTTACGCGTACGTTCTTCGATTTCAGCAGCGGCTGCGCTTTCTTCTTCACGACGTTCGTTAACTACAACTTCTAATTTTTCCAGCATTTCTTCAAGCGTCTCAAGGGTACATTCTCTTGCCTGCGCACGAAGAGTACGGATGTTGTTCAGAATTTTAAGTGCTTCGCTCATTGTAGTAATCTCAAACTTATAATGGGGGTGGGTTTGTTGTCCTAATAATAGAGCGTTAATTTGACTTGTGCAATAGGCCGGAATGTAAGGAATTCAAAAAATACAAAATAAACGACGCTATTATTAATTACGCTATCTTAAATTTCATTGCTTGTCTGACCTGTCAGATATCGATGCAAACGGCAAAAACTCGTCATTTGCATGTTTGTTTTGTGACTTTTCCCGCAGGAATTATAGTTGCGGTTGATAAATATCAGCCTTTTGTATTACTCCGGGAAAGCGCAGCCAGAACGAAAATAGTTAATAAATAGTGAATTTTAAAGCACGAACAATCCAGTATAAAAAGAAGTGTTATCACTTACGTTGCGCTTGTCATATTGTCATTGCTATATGCCTTTACTGCCTGTTTTAACGCATTATTTTACGCAGAATGCTGAGGGATTAACCGCTGCTCAAAGGCCCCGAACGTGCGGTCTGGCGCAGATGCAGGTACGAAATATGGTACAATGAATCATCGGGAATATTACACATTGATTAGGATTTTTCGGCCAATGGCACAACTTTATTTCTACTATTCGGCAATGAACGCAGGGAAATCGACGGCGTTACTGCAATCCTCATACAATTATCAGGAACGTGGCATGCGTACCGTTGTGTACACCGCTGAAATCGACGATCGCTTCGGTGCCGGGAAAGTGAGTTCACGAATAGGGCTGTCGTCGCCTGCAAGGCTGTTTAACCCTGAAACGGATCTGCTTGAGGATATTCGTACCGAGCATGCCGCTAAGCCTGTACACTGCGTGCTGGTCGACGAAAGCCAGTTTTTGACCCGGGAGCAGGTCCATGCGCTTTCAGACGTTGTGGATGAACTGGATATTCCCGTACTGTGCTACGGATTACGTACCGATTTTCGTGGGGAGTTATTTGCCGGAAGTCAGTATCTGCTCGCCTGGTCAGATAAGCTGGTTGAGCTGAAAACAATTTGTTTCTGCGGCCGTAAGGCCAGCATGGTGCTTCGCCTTGACCAGTCGGGCAAACCCTACGCTGATGGCGAGCAGGTGGTGATAGGGGGCAATGAGCGCTATGTCTCGGTGTGCCGCAAGCATTATAAAGAGGCGCTGGTCGTAGGCTCGCTGACGGCACTACAGGGCGACAGCCGGAAATAACAGAGCTGCTGTTATTCAGATATAAAAAAACCCGCCGCTGGCGGGTTTTTTGTCACGCTGTCAATTACGCGTTTTTCTTCGCTTTCTTGTCAGCTTTTACTAATGGAAGTTCCACTTTCACAGCAGCAACATCGCTTTCAGTGAATTCACGGCCGTAGTAGGTATCCAGCAGGATCTGTTTCAGCTCGGAAATCAGCGGGTAGCGTGGGTTAGCACCGGTACACTGGTCATCGAACGCATCTTCAGACAGCTTGTCTACGTGTGCGAGGAAGTCAGCTTCCTGAACACCTGCTTCACGGATAGACTTAGGAATACCCAGCTCCGCCTTCAGGCTTTCCAGCCACGCCAGCAGCTTCTCAATCTTCGCAGCAGTACGGTCGCCCGGTGCGCTCAGACCCAGGTGGTCAGCGATTTCAGCGTAACGACGACGAGCCTGTGGGCGGTCGTACTGGCTGAATGCAGTCTGTTTGGTTGGGTTGTCGTTGGCGTTATAACGGATAACGTTGCTGATCAACAGGGCGTTCGCCAGACCGTGTGGAATGTGGAACTGTGAACCCAGTTTGTGAGCCATAGAGTGGCAAACACCGAGGAAGGCGTTAGCAAACGCGATACCCGCGATGGTTGCTGCACTGTGTACACGCTCACGTGCAACAGGGTTTTTCGAACCTTCGTTATAGGATGCCGGCAGGTTTTCTTTCAGCAGCTTCAGCGCCTGCAGAGCCTGACCGTCAGAGAACTCAGAGGCCAGTACGGAAACGTAAGCTTCCAGAGCGTGAGTCACAGCATCCAGACCACCGAACGCACACAGTGATTTTGGCATTTCCATAACCAGGTTGGCATCGACGATAGCCATATCTGGCGTCAGCGCGTAGTCAGCCAGCGGATATTTCTGACCCGTTGCGTCATCAGTCACAACCGCAAACGGCGTTACTTCTGAACCGGTACCGGAAGTGGTGGTGACGGCGATCATTTTCGCTTTCACGCCCATTTTCGGGAACTTGTAGATACGTTTACGGATATCCATAAAGCGCAGCGCCAGTTCTTCGAAGTGCGTTTCAGGATGCTCGTACATGACCCACATAATTTTCGCGGCGTCCATTGGGGAACCGCCACCCAGTGCGATGATCACATCTGGTTTGAAGGAGTTTGCCAGTTCGGCACCTTTACGTACAACGCTCAGGGTTGGGTCAGCTTCAACTTCAAAGAAGACTTCAGTTTCGACGCCAGCCGCTTTCAGAACAGAGGTGATCTGGTCTGCATAGCCATTGTTGAACAGGAAACGGTCGGTCACGATGAGCGCACGTTTGTGGCCATCAGTAATCACTTCATCCAGCGCGATTGGCAGAGAGCCACGGCGGAAGTAGATAGATTTCGGAAGTTTGTGCCACAACATGTTTTCAGCTCGCTTAGCAACGGTTTTCTTGTTGATCAGGTGTTTTGGACCAACGTTTTCAGAGATGGAGTTACCACCCCAGGAACCACAACCCAGAGTCAGGGAAGGTGCGAGTTTGAAGTTGTACAGGTCACCGATACCACCCTGAGAAGCAGGGGTGTTGATCAGGATACGCGCCGTTTTCATCTTCTGACCGAAGTGAGCAACGCGTTCTGGCTGGTTATCCTGGTCGGTGTACAGGCAGGAGGTGTGACCGATACCGCCCATGGCAACCAGTTTCTCTGCCTTCTCTACCGCGTCATCGAAATCTTTGGCACGGTACATTGCCAGAGTAGGGGACAGTTTTTCGTGAGCGAACGGTTCGCTTTCATCGACAACCTTAACTTCACCGATCAGAATCTTGGTGGTAGCAGGAACGGTAAAGCCGGCGAGTTCAGCGATTTTATAAGCTGGCTGACCAACGATGGCGGCGTTCAGCGCGCCATTTTTCAGAATCACGTCCTGAACGGCTTTCAGCTCTTTACCTTGCAGCAGGTAGCCGCCGTGGCTGGCGAAACGTTCACGAACGGCGTCGTACACAGAATCAACGACGACGACAGACTGTTCAGACGCACAGATAACGCCGTTATCGAAGGTTTTGGACATCAGAACAGAGGCAACAGCACGCTTAATATCAGCCGTTTCGTCGATAACAACAGGTGTGTTACCCGCGCCTACGCCGATTGCCGGCTTACCGGAGCTGTATGCTGCTTTAACCATACCCGGACCACCGGTCGCCAGAATCAGGTTAATATCTGGGTGATGCATAAGGGCGTTGGACAGCTCAACGGAAGGTTGGTCGATCCAGCCGATTAAATCTTTTGGTGCGCCCGCAGCAATGGCAGCCTGCAGGACGATGTCTGCTGCTTTGTTGGTGGCGTCTTTCGCACGTGGATGCGGGGAGAAGATGATTGCGTTACGGGTCTTCAGGCTGATCAGAGATTTGAAGATTGCGGTAGAGGTTGGGTTAGTGGTTGGAACGATACCGCAAATGATGCCGATCGGTTCTGCAATAGTGATGGTGCCAAAAGTATCGTCTTCTGACAGCACGCCGCAGGTTTTCTCATCTTTATAGGCGTTGTAGATATACTCTGAAGCAAAGTGGTTTTTAATCACTTTATCTTCAACGATACCCATACCGGATTCGGCAACGGCCATTTTAGCGAGAGGGATTCGAGCATCTGCAGCAGCCAGAGCGGCCGCGCGGAAGATTTTATCAACCTGTTCTTGGGTGAAATTGGCATATTCACGCTGGGCTTTTTTTACGCGCTCGACGAGGGCGTTCAGTTCAGCGATATTGGTAACAGCCATAATGCTCTCCTGATAATGTTTAAACTCTTTTAGTAAACCAGCGCTCGATACGTCAGACAGTATAGTCAGAGCCGATTCCACTTGCGTAACACACAGTAAAACAAAGGATTACTCTCTTCTCCAGCTCACTAATTTACTAAAAGAGCCTTACCTTAGCATCATACCTTTTTGATAGGTGATCTCCCTGGCGGCGTAATCAAGATTACTCACTTCTGAGTACGAAAATTATGATCTGGGTCAATTTTCCACTAAGCTGATACCTTTCAGCAGGGTTAATTTGTGCTAATTATTCCACTGTTAAATAATTAAGTAACTATTGGAAGTGCCGCTATCATTGATTATACAAACGTTTAACATCATGAATTGATAACGTTTAGGCACAGATTTCTGGTGAAGTATGCGGCTAAAAAGCGTATCTTCAGCGCGGATTTATCATGACACGCTATCTCTTCCAGGCCATGCTCATTTGCGGAGCTTAATGTGATTCAAACGCTCTTTGATTTCCCTACATATTTTAAGTTTTTTATCGGCTTGTTTGCCCTGGTCAACCCGGTCGGGATCATCCCTGTCTTTATCAGTATGACCAGCTATCAAACGGCAGCCGCAAGAAATAAAACCAACCTGACGGCAAACCTGTCGGTGGCGATCATCTTGCTGACCTCCCTTTATCTTGGTGACGCCATTCTGCAGGTGTTCGGGATCTCGATTGATTCGTTCCGTATTGCGGGTGGGATCCTCGTGGTGACCATTGCGATGTCGATGATAAGCGGCAAGCTGGGGGAGGATAAGCAGAACAAGCAGGAAAAATCAGAGACGGCGATCCGCGAAAGCATTGGCGTGGTACCGCTGGCCTTACCGCTCATGGCAGGACCGGGTGCGATCAGCTCAACCATTGTGTGGGGTACGCGCTACCACAGCCTGATGCATCTGATTGGTTTTTCCGTCGCCATTGCTCTGTTCGCGCTCTGCTGCTGGGGCGTGTTCCGCATGGCGCCATGGCTGGTTCGCCTGCTGGGACAAACGGGCATCAACGTCATTACCCGTATCATGGGGCTGCTGTTAATGGCATTGGGCATTGAATTTATTGTTACCGGTATAAAAAGCATATTCCCCGGATTATTACACTGACCTTCATTTGAAACGACGGAGCCGATGGCTCCGTTTTTTTTACGTGATTATCAGCAAATCATATAAATAAAGTTGAAATGCGCGCCCGTCATAATAAGTTCTGCTAATAACTCTGTTTTGTTATTTTTCAAGAGGTTGTTAATTACACCCTTCCCATCCTGCTCATAAATCCTGCGAACCCTTTGTTATTTTACTCACATGATACTCTGGGGCTTGCTGACGGATAACCGAAATGATATTAGTAAATTCTGCGATGGCTCAGACGAATGTGCTAAATAATAACCATTTGTTAAATTTTCGTGAAAAAATTGAGCGGTCAGGCAATGTCATCGCGGTTACGAGCGTTTTTTCTGTAATGGCATAATAAACAAGCATTTTTAGCATTTTCTTCAGGGTTGGCGTCTGCCATCAATGAGTGTTCAGGCGCTATAAAAGAGAAATGCTTAACAAATTTGCAAAATGTATTGGCGAGTGGTGGCACCATTTGGTACTTTCCGGCCTTATATTTTGCTGAATTAAACAAGTTGATGAGAATTATTTTCAGATAGCTCTCGCCAATGAAATCCACGCTCTCTCTGACAGGGGAGAGAGTTAAAGAATCGACGCAAGGCCGCCGTACGAGCGGTCAGTAATAATGAAGTCGGTGATAGCAAGAAGTAAAAAAAGAACCTGACAGCAGCAAAAAAAACTCCTGCGCTGTACAGGCCCCAACAGGGGATTACACAACTGGCGAAGGCCGGTCATTATAATGAGTGGAGTATCAACACAATGTCCATCATCACAAAAAAAAGTCTGGTAGCGGCGGGGATTTTAACTGCGCTAATCGCGGGTAATGCTGCAATGGCCGCGGACGTTCCTGCGGGTGTTCAGCTGGCCGAGAAGCAAACGCTGGTCCGTAACAACGGCGCGGAAGTACAGTCTCTCGATCCGCACAAAATTGAAGGGGTGCCAGAATCTAACGTTAACCGTGACCTGTTCGAAGGTCTGCTGGTGACTGACGTGGACGGCCATCCGGCGCCGGGTGTGGCGGAAAAGTGGGACAACAAAGATTTTAAAGTCTGGACCTTCCACCTGCGTAAAGATGCCAAATGGTCCGACGGCACGCCGGTAACCGCCGAAGATTTCGTTTATAGCTGGCAGCGCCTGGCGGATCCCAATACCGCCTCTCCGTATGCGAGCTACCTGCAGTATGGTCATATTGCCAATATCGATGACATCATCACGGGTAAAAAGCCGGTTACCGATCTGGGCGTAAAAGCCATTGATGCCAACACCTTTGAAGTCACGTTGAGCGAACCTGTTCCATACTTCTATAAGCTGCTGGTACACCCGTCCGTCTCTCCGGTGCCAAAATCCGCTGTTGAAAAATTCGGTGAAAAATGGACCCAGCCTGCGAATATCGTGACCAACGGTGCGTACAAGCTGAAAAGCTGGGTAGTAAACGAACGTATGGTGCTGGAGCGTAACCCTCAGTACTGGGACAACGCGAAGACCGTTATTAATCAGGTAACCTACCTGCCAATTGCTTCAGAAGTAACCGACGTTAACCGCTACCGCAGCGGTGAAATCGACATGACCTACAACAACATGCCGATTGAACTGTTCCAGAAACTGAAAAAAGAGATCCCAAAAGAAGTTCACGTCGATCCGTATCTGTGCACCTATTACTACGAAATCAACAACCAGAAAGCACCGTTTACCGACGTTCGCGTACGTACCGCACTAAAGCTGGCGCTGGATCGCGATATCATCGTCCACAAAGTGAAGAATCAGGGCGACCTGCCTGCCTACAGCTATACCCCGCCTTACACCGACGGAATGAAGCTGGTTGAGCCTGAGTGGTTCAAGTGGTCTCAGGAAAAACGTAACGAAGAAGCGAAAAAACTGCTGGCCGAAGCCGGGTATACCGCCGATAAGCCGCTGACGTTTAGCCTGCTGTACAACACGTCCGATCTGCATAAAAAACTGGCTATCGCCGTCGCGTCAATCTGGAAGAAGAACCTGGGCGTAAACGTGAAGCTGGAAAACCAGGAGTGGAAGACCTTCCTCGATACGCGCCATCAGGGGACGTTCGACGTGGCCCGTGCAGGCTGGTGTGCGGACTATAACGAACCAACCTCCTTCCTGAACACCATGCTCAGCGACAGCTCGAACAACACTGCACACTATAAGAGCCCGGCGTTTGATAAGCTGATTGGTGAAACGCTGAAGGTAGCAGATGACGCTCAGCGCGCCGATCTGTACGCTAAATCTGAGCAACAGCTCGATAAAGACTCTGCGATCGTTCCGGTGTACTACTACGTCAACGCCCGTCTGGTGAAGCCGTGGGTAGGGGGTTATACCGGGAAAGACCCGTTGGATAATATTTCCGTTAAGAATCTTTATATTATCAAGCATTAATGGCAATACGTGGGGCGAGCCAGCTTGCCCCACTGTGTCTACTTTGTAACATTCATCAGGCACACGCCAGAAGGTACGGGCAATGTTGAAATTTATCCTGCGTCGCTGTCTTGAAGCGATCCCAACGTTATTTATTCTAATTACTATTTCATTCTTCATGATGCGCCTTGCGCCGGGCAGTCCATTTACCGGCGAACGTACGCTTCCGCCAGAAGTGATGGCCAATATCGAAGCGAAATACCATTTAAACGATCCCATTACCACGCAGTACTTCAACTATCTGAAGCAGCTTGCGCACGGTGATTTTGGACCGTCATTCAAATATAAAGACTATTCCGTTAACGACCTGGTCGCGTCCAGCTTCCCGGTATCGGCTAAATTAGGTGCTGCTGCATTTATCCTGGCCGTGGTTCTCGGGGTCACTGCGGGCGTTATCGCCGCGCTAAAACAAAATACCCGATGGGATTACGCCGTGATGGGGGTCGCAATGACCGGGGTGGTTATCCCCAGCTTCGTTGTCGCGCCGTTGCTGGTCATGATATTTGCCATCACGCTGCAGTGGCTGCCCGGGGGCGGCTGGAACGGCGGGGCGCTGAAGTTCATGATACTGCCGATGGTGGCGTTATCACTGGCGTACATCGCCAGCATCGCCCGTATCACCCGTGGATCGATGATTGAAGTCCTGCACTCTAACTTCATCCGTACCGCCCGCGCGAAGGGGCTGCCGATGCGCCGGATAATTTTGCGTCATGCGCTCAAGCCAGCGCTGCTGCCGGTGCTCTCCTATATGGGGCCTGCTTTCGTCGGCATCATTACGGGTTCCATGGTCATTGAAACCATTTATGGTCTGCCGGGCATTGGGCAGCTGTTTGTTAACGGGGCGCTTAACCGTGACTATTCGCTGGTGCTGAGCCTCACGATCCTCGTGGGTGCGCTGACCATTCTGTTTAATGCCGTTGTCGATGTGCTGTATGCCGTTATCGACCCGAAAATCCGTTACTAACTGGAGCACGCCATGATGTTGAGTAAGAAAAACAGCGAGGCGCTGGAAAACTTCAGTGAAAAGCTGGAGGTCGAAGGGCGCAGCCTCTGGCAGGACGCGCGCCGTCGCTTTATGCATAACCGTGCCGCCGTTGCCAGCCTGGTTGTGCTGGTGCTTATCGCGCTGTTCGTTACCCTGGCACCGATGCTGTCGCAGTTTACCTATTTCGATACGGACTGGGGCATGATGTCCAGCGCGCCGGATATGGAGTCCGGGCACTATTTCGGTACCGACTCTTCCGGCCGTGATTTGCTGGTGCGCGTGGCGATCGGCGGCCGTATCTCGCTGATGGTCGGTATTGCCGCGGCGCTGGTGGCGGTTCTGGTCGGTACGCTTTACGGCTCGCTTTCCGGTTATCTCGGCGGCAAAGTGGACTCCGTAATGATGCGTATGCTTGAGATCCTTAACTCCTTCCCGTTTATGTTCTTCGTCATTCTGCTGGTGACCTTCTTTGGTCAGAACATCCTGCTGATCTTTGTGGCAATCGGGATGGTCTCCTGGCTGGACATGGCGCGTATCGTGCGTGGCCAGACGCTGAGCCTTAAACGCAAGGAGTTTATTGAGGCCGCGCAGGTTGGGGGTGTCTCTACCGCCAATATCGTGGTGCGTCATATCGTTCCTAACGTGCTGGGCGTGGTGGTGGTATACGCCTCCCTGCTGGTACCGAGCATGATCCTGTTTGAATCTTTCCTGAGCTTCCTGGGATTAGGTACGCAAGAGCCGCTGAGCAGCTGGGGCGCTCTGTTAAGCGATGGCGCTAACTCCATGGAAGTGTCGCCGTGGCTACTGCTGTATCCGGCGGGCTTCCTGGTAGTCACCCTGTTCTGTTTCAACTTTATCGGCGATGGCCTGCGTGATGCCCTCGACCCGAAAGACCGTTAAGGAGCGCCGCCATGACCATTATTGAAACGGCAACCGCGCCTCAGGCGCAGCAGCGGACCAGCGCACTGCTGGACGTAAAAGATCTCCGCGTGACCTTTAAAACGCCGGACGGGGACGTTACCGCCGTAAACGATCTCAACTTCGACCTGCGTGCGGGTGAAACGCTGGGTATCGTGGGGGAGTCCGGCTCCGGAAAATCCCAAACCGCCTTCGCGCTGATGGGCCTGCTGGCGTCTAACGGCGTGATTGGCGGTTCGGCGACATTTAACGGCAGAGAGATCCTGAATTTGCCGGAACATGAGCTGAACAAACTGCGCGCCGAGCAGATCTCAATGATTTTCCAGGATCCGATGACGTCGCTGAACCCGTACATGCGTGTGGGGGAACAGCTGATGGAAGTGCTGATGCTGCACAAGGGCCTGGGCAAAGCCGAAGCGTTTGAAGAGTCGGTCAAAATGCTGGATGCGGTGAAAATGCCGGAAGCGCGCAAGCGCATGCGCATGTATCCGCACGAGTTCTCCGGCGGGATGCGTCAGCGCGTTATGATCGCAATGGCGCTGCTTTGCAGGCCAAAGCTGTTGATTGCCGACGAACCGACCACGGCGCTGGACGTGACCGTACAGGCGCAGATCATGACGCTCCTGAACGAGCTTAAGCGCGAGTTCAACACCGCGATTATCATGATTACCCACGATCTGGGCGTTGTCGCCGGGATTTGTGACAAAGTCCTGGTCATGTATGCCGGCCGCACGATGGAATACGGTAACGCACGTGACGTGTTTTACCAGCCAGCCCATCCGTACTCTATAGGCCTGCTGAATGCCGTACCGCGCCTTGATGCGGAAGGGGAGTCGCTGCTGACGATCCCCGGTAACCCGCCAAACCTGCTGCGTCTGCCGAAAGGCTGTCCGTTCCAGCCGCGCTGTCCGCACGCGATGGAAATCTGCAACAGCGCACCGCCGCTGGAGGCGTTTGCCCCGGGCCGTCTGCGCGCCTGCTTTAAGCCGCAGGAGGAGCTGGTATGAACGCCATTGATGAAAAAAGAAATGTACTGCTCGAAATCGCTGACCTGAAGGTTCATTTCGATATCAAAGACGGCAAGCAGTGGTTCTGGCAGCCGGCTAAAACCCTGAAAGCGGTGGATGGCGTTACGCTGCGCCTGTACGAAGGGGAGACCCTGGGCGTGGTGGGCGAATCCGGCTGCGGAAAATCGACGTTTGCGCGGGCGATTATCGGCCTGGTAAAAGCCACCGACGGCAAAGTGGCCTGGCTTGGCAAAGACCTGCTGGGAATGAAGCCGGATGAATGGCGCGACGTGCGCAGCGATATCCAGATGATATTCCAGGATCCGCTGGCATCGCTGAACCCGCGCATGACCATTGGTGAAATCATTGCCGAGCCGCTGCGCACCTATCATCCAAAGATGCCGCGCCAGGAAGTGCGCGACCGCGTGAAGGCGATGATGCTGAAGGTGGGTCTGCTGCCTAACCTCATCAACCGCTATCCGCACGAGTTTTCCGGCGGGCAGTGTCAGCGTATCGGTATTGCGCGTGCGCTGATCCTCGAGCCAAAGCTGATCATTTGTGATGAGCCGGTTTCGGCGCTGGACGTATCTATCCAGGCGCAGGTGGTTAACCTGTTGCAGAAACTCCAGAGGGAGATGGGGCTGTCGCTGATTTTCATCGCTCATGACCTGGCGGTGGTAAAACACATTTCCGATCGCGTGCTGGTGATGTATCTGGGTCACGCCGTGGAGCTGGGCACCTACGACGAGGTGTATCACAACCCGCTGCACCCCTACACCAAAGCGCTGATGTCCGCGGTACCCGTACCGGACCCCGATCTGGAGAAAAATAAAACCATTCAGCTGCTGGAAGGCGAACTGCCTTCACCGATTAACCCGCCTTCGGGCTGCGTATTCCGTACGCGGTGCCCATTAGCCGGGCCGGAATGCGCGAAGACGCGGCCGGTGCTGGAGGGCAGTTTCCGACACGCGGTTTCCTGCCTGAAAGTAGACCCGCTATAATCGCAAGGGCTGACATGATGTCAGCCCTTATTTTTCGAGGTTATTGTGTCGCGATTATTCACGTCGGCCCGCCAGCGGCTGTATCATTTTTTATTCGATCCTGAAACGGTTTCCGGTCGACGCGTCGAGGGACTGTGCGGCTTATTTGCGCTGATTAGCGTCATCATCATCTTTATTGAATCCGGTGCCGGAACGCAGTACCACATGACGTTTGAGGAGTGGCATGTCTTCGTCTGGCTGGAACTGATCGTTACGCTGGTCTTTACCGTCGAATATATACTGAGGGTCATCAGCTGGCCGAATCCGGCTAAATACGTCTTCAGCTTCTGGGGAATTATTGATTTAGCCACCATTCTGCCGCTGTACGTCATGTGGCTGTGGCCTGAAATTAGCCTGAACTATGTCTTTGCCTGGCGCGCAATGCGGGCGATTCGCGTATTACGTATTCTGAAGCTGCTGCGCTTTATGCCGTCGCTGCGGGTTTTTTGGGTCGCCATTGTCAGCGCCCGCCACCAGCTTATTCTCTTCTATTCGTTTATTGCTATCGTGATGATCGTTTTTGGATCCCTGATGTATTTAATCGAAGGGCCAAAATACGGCTTTACCACCCTTAATGCGTCGGTTTACTGGGCCATCGTGACGGTGACGACGGTAGGCTATGGGGATATTACGCCGCATACGCCGCTCGGACGTATTGTGGCCTCTGTCCTGATTCTGATCGGTTATTCCGTGATAGCGATCCCGACGGGGCTAATTACTACCCACATGAGCAGCGCGTTTCAGAGCAGTAAACGGCAACGCAAATGTTCGAATTGTCAGCAGGGGAATCATGAACCCGACGCGCGGTTTTGTCACCGCTGCGGAAAGGCATTACCGGAGTAAATAAAAAAGGCTGCCGTCGCAGCCTTTATTTATTCGCGCCAGAGAATGTGGCACAGCTTGTGGTCTTTCTCGCGGCACAGCAGCACGCGCGCGAAGATGTCGTTAATTTCGCCACCGTCTTCATCTGCCAGTCCAATCACAACCTCGGCGAAGAAGTCCGGGTTGAGGTCAAAATCAACGTGCTCGGCCCAGTCTTCAGACGGATCGAACAGCTCGGCGCCGCCACGCTCTTCGAACTGAAGGTTGAAAAGAATGACGTCCGCAGGGTCGAGGTTATCAACCGCCAGTTCGAGAAAAATATCGTAAGCCTGCTCGAGCGTTTCGTCTTCGGTCAGGCGATTGTTCAGATCCATTTCCATGATGACTACCTGTTTAACATCGTTGGGCACGTTTTACAGCAACGGACTAAAGAAGTAAAACAGTCGTTCGGCAATTCGCTGCCAGAGCGGCCGTTTGGCCCACAGCCTGGCGTCCAGCAGGCGGGAGCGGGAGATATAATCGTCCTGAACTGCCGCCAGATCGCCGCCGAATCCGACGTCGTCAATCACCAGCGTAATTTCAAAATTCAGCCACAGGCTACGCATGTCGAGGTTGACGGTGCCCACCAGGCTCAGCTCGCCGTCCACCAGCACGCTCTTGGTGTGTAACAGCCCGCCTTCGAACTGGTAAATTTTCACCCCGGCGGCCAGCAGCTCGCTGAAGAACGCGCGGCTTGCCCATCCGACCAGCAGCGAGTCATTCTTGCGCGGCAGAATAATGCTCACGTCCACCCCGCGCTGCGCCGCCGTGCAGATGGCATGCAGAAGATCGTCGCTGGGTACGAAGTAGGGCGTGGTCATTATCAGATACTCACGCGCTGAGTAAGCGGCGGTCAGCAGTGCCTGATGGATGAGATCTTCCGGAAAGCCGGGGCCGGAGGCAATGGTATGAATGGTGTGGCCGCTGGCTTCTTCAAACGGCATGATGTTGCCATCCGGCGGCGGCGGAAGAATACGTTTACCGGTTTCAATTTCCCAGTCGCAGGAATAGACGATACCCATAGAGGTCGCCACCGGGCCTTCCATACGCGCCATCAAATCGATCCATTGCCCCACGCCGGAATCCTGCTTGAAGAAGCGGGGATCGACCATGTTCATGCTGCCGGTGTAGGCAATATAGTTATCGATCAGGACCATTTTACGGTGCTGGCGGAGATCCATGCGGCGCAGGAAGACGCGGAAAAGATTCACCTTCAGCGCCTCGACCACTTCGATGCCCGCATTGCGCATCATACCGGCCCACGGGCTGCGGAAAAAGGCGACGCTGCCGGCAGAGTCCAGCATCAGGCGGCAGTGGATACCGCGGCGTGCGGCGGCCATCAGCGATTCGGCTACCTGATCCGCCATTCCGCCGGGCTGCCAGATATAAAACACCATCTCGATATTATGCCGGGCGAGCTGAATGTCGCGGATCAGGGCCTGCATCACATCATCGGAGGTGGTCATAAGCTGCAGCTGATTGCCCTTTACGCCGCCAATGCCCTGGCGGCGTTCGCACAGTTTGAACAGGGACGCGGCCACGCTGCTGTTCTCTTCGGCGAAGATATGCTTGCAGGCTTTGAGATCGGCCAGCCATTTTGCCGTGGAGGGCCACATGGCACGGGCGCGTTCGGCGCGGCGTTTCCCAAGATGAAGTTCACCGAAAGAGAGATAGGCGATAATGCCCACCAGCGGCAGAATATAGATAATCAGAAGCCAGGCCATGGCTGAAGGTACCGCTCTGCGTTTCATCAGAATGCGCAGCGTCACCCCGGCAATTAACAGCCAGTATCCTAAAATGACCAGCCAACTCACCACGGTGTAGAAGGTTGTCATAAATAAAAAATCCTTTTGAAAGCGTATTGTTATGAGTTTACGCATCAGGAATCATCTGGCAAATAAAAACGGCAGATAAAAGCGCTGGTTTGCCGACAGCTTAGGCTTATAATGACGTTTCTGTTAGAGAAAGAGTTGTAGACATGAAGCGCAGTAGAACTGAAGTAGGGCGCTGGCGCATGTTGCGACAGGTGAGTCGTCGTAAGGCTCGTTGGCTGGAAGCACAATCCCGCCGCAATATGCGTATCCACACCATCAGAAAATGTGGACTGAACAGACACCGTAACGCGCTGCTGTTCGCGGTCCAGGACATCTGAAAAGCATGAGGGGCACCGTTAAGGTGCCCGTTAAACCTCCGGACTATCATTTTTCGCAGTCTCTCCTCTCCGGTTTCAGCGATATACTACGCCCCCCTAACGTCATGAAATAAAAAGATGAATCCATATCTCTGGGTTTTTATTGTGCTTTTGGCGCTGGATGCGCTCAGGGAAGATTTAGGGTTATCGTCATTCTCCTCGCTGACAGATTATGTTTATGCCTGGGGAGTAAGCTGGCTTTATTAAAAGGAAAAAGGATGAACGGAAAAGCGATGGCAGCGGTCCTCGGGATTGCGATATTAAGCGGATGTACCAGCAGTAAACCTTCCCCTGATCGGCACGCGTTTTATTTTGTCTCGCATCTGTCCGGCTTCACCGGCGGCAATTACGCCTCTGACGTGCAGAAGAATTATCGCCTGAACGTGGCGCAGTTCCGCGAGCTTTACGCGCGCGGCAGGGCCGACCGCAAGGAAGGCCGGACGCAGGAAGAGGCGCATCAATACGCCCAAAGCATACGCGATCAGCTGAAGGAAAATGCGAAGTCGCAGGAGTCCTTCGCAGGCAATGCGAAGGATAAGTGGACGTCGGCAATGGATGAAAAGGATGCTGCTTTATTTGGCAACGAACTGGCAGCGACTTATCTTGACGGCTATAACGGCGTACAATAGCGCCCTGATTTGGGGATACCGTTATTTACGGTAATCCCGCAGTTGTAGTGCAAAAGGAGTGAGACGTGTTTGCGGAGTTTGGTGTACTGAATTTCTGGACCTATGTTGTCGGCGCATTTTTTATCGTGCTGGTTCCAGGACCGAACACCTTGTTTGTGCTTAAAACAGGGATTGGCCACGGCGTTAAAAAAGGATATCTGGCCGCCACCGGCGTATTTATTGGTGATGCTGTACTCATGTTTCTGGCCTGGGCGGGGGTCGCCGCGTTAATCCAGACCACGCCGGTGTTATTTAATATCGTCCGCTATCTGGGCGCGTTTTACCTTCTGTGGCTCGGCGGCAAAATGCTCTGGTCTGTTATTAACCGTCAGAATAATGCACATGATAATAGCGCCGAACCGGCAAGCGCGATCCTCAAGCGTTCGCTGGTGCTGAGCCTGACGAACCCGAAGGCCATTCTTTTTTACGTGTCGTTCTTCGTGCAGTTCATTGATGTGAACGCGACGAATACCGGCACGTCGTTCCTGATCCTCGCCACAACCCTGGAGCTGATCAGCTTCATGTACATGAGCTTCCTGATTTTCTCAGGGGCGTTTGTTACGCGTTACCTGAAAACGAAAAAGAAACTCGCCAGGCTGGGCAACGGTCTGATAGGGCTGCTGTTCGTCGGGTTCGCGGCGCGGCTGGCGTCGCTGCACTGAATGAAAAAAGGCTCCTGAGGGAGCCTTTGTAATTTCTGGAGTAGCTGGAAAGCCGCGCCAGACAAGGCTTCACGTTTTACTACTAGCAGCCAAAAGCCATAAAAAGCGGCTAGGGTGTGGACACATTGTGGACACTCTGACCACCATTAGCGCCCTTCAACGGGTTAAGCGAAATCGCGTCCTGCAGGTACTTAGGAGCGAAGTGCGCATAGACCATTGTCTGCGCAATTTTCGTATGACCTAAGATCCTCTGCAGTGTGATGATATTGCCCCCGTTAATCATAAAGTGCGTGGCGAAAGAGTGTCGTAGCGCATGTGTTGCTTGCCCCGCAGGTAAGTCGGGCTTAACTTCTTTGAGGATTAGCCTGAATTCAGCATAACTGGCCTCAGGAAACAGAAAGCCTCGTGCTTTGCCGACTACGTAAGCCGCAACGTCATCAGAGATCGGGACCGAAACCGCATTCAGCGCTATCTGTGCCGAATCTGGAGCCTCATGCGCACTGCGTTCAAAGATAACGATTTAGACGTTTAACGGGATGCGTGTTGTCGAGCCGCACCACGACGGCACGTCACACTGGCACATGATGCTTTTTTGCAAACCCGGTCAGCGTAAAGCCATTAACGAAATTATGCGTCGTTATGCCCTCAAAGAGGACGGCCACGAAAAGGGCGCGGCAAAACAGCGCTTTGAGTCACGCCATCTTAATCAGGGCGGAGCGGCGGGTAATATCGCTAAATACATTGCAAAAAATATCGACGGTTACGCGCTCGACGGCCAACTCGATAATGACACCGGCAAGCCTCTGAAAGATACGGCCGCAGCCGTCACCGCATGGGCGTCAACATGGCGTATCCCTCAGTTTAAACCGATTGGTCTCCCGACGATGGGCGCTTACCGCGAACTGCGCAAACTACCGCGTGGGGTGAGTATTGCCTGCGAGTTTGACGACAGGGTCGAGGCCACGCGAGCTGCAGCAGATGAGGGTGACTTTGAGCGGTACATCATCGCGCAGGGTGGGGCAAACATGCCGTGTGATGCTCAGGCCGTCAGGGTCGCCCGTAAGGTGACGGATGAGGTTAACGAGTACAAGGAAGATATCGAGAGGGTGGTTGGTATTTATGCCCCTCATCTCGGGGCTGACCGTGTCCATGTAACCCGTACAGCCGAATGGCGAATCGTTCCTAAGGTTTTGGCCGTTGAGCCTTTGACCTTAAAAAGCGGCTCTGCCGCACCTCGGAGTTCT